>CAJNOL010000212.1:0-116701 GCA_905250125.1 Rotaria sordida
TTTTCTAAAGAAAAGATTATCGTATATTTAGAGATGGCGGCAAATAACGCTAGAGCATTTCGATTTTATACTAAACTCGGCTACACCGTTCTTGCTCAAGATCAATACACCATTTGGCTCGGTAAAAAATTGACATAAGTTATCACATTTTTTCTCGGACTATTCTGAGAACGATAACATATGTCTTAAGTTCATCAATTTCTTGATTTTGAGTTTATGATACTACAATCGACTATTCGTCTTGATTCTTTATGTAATGATTAAGTTTAATTGATTAAAGAATGACATGAACACTTACATTTTTAATTATTTTAAAAGATACGAAAGTCTTTATAATATGGAAAGAATAATCAGAACGAAAAATATTTATAAAATACCAGTTTTATTCTTTAGAAGTTAGTTTAAAATATCAAATAGATTTTTTAATACGCACATTCTGTCTTACTTATCTTATACATTAGTTTGATAATAAAAGAAAGTAAAACATGAAAGTTTGTCTTTTTTTAAAAGGGAAAAGAGTTATGGAAAGAACTTTTGTTCTTTCTTTTCTAAAATCATCTTCTTGTCAATAAGTCACTTAAGTAAAGTACATTTTAATGTATTTAGGAAAAACAAATAATTTTAAAAATAGCATAAAACATGAATATTTTGCTTTCTTAACTTTATCTGTATATGTATGAAACGAATTGAAGATTATTTATTATTTGACGAAGCATTGTTGCATTGCTTGAAGAATAGTTTCATCATTTTGTTGAAGCATCATCTTAGGTGGATGACTCATGAAATGACCAAAAGCATAATTTGAAAGAAATTGTCCAAAACGTTGATCAGGTACAAGAGGCCAAAGTTCTTCAATTTTATTAATTATATTTTTCTGAAGTTCAGTGAGTTCAGAAGGTGATGTTGATGAACTTTGAGCTCGTTTGATAGCTTCATTTAAACGTTGTTCAGTTTGAGTATCTTCAGGATGAAAAATATCTCCTCGAGATTCTATCCAATCTGTCCAAATCCATTTTTCCAATAGTCTTCCCAATGTTAAAGTATGATCGTATGCCCACAATTGAGAAACAAGATCTATAATTCGCTTAATTCGTTCGAATTCTCTCATTGTTTTTCTTAAATATAAAATAAAACATGAGCTATGCAGTAATATTAATAGTGTTTTGTTTGAAAAATTTGTTACGATGATTATTTATTTTATAGGAACATGTGGTGACAGAAAGGAAAAATTTTACGATGTAACTATTTCATCAAGATGGAGAGTGATGATGAAAGAAAAAGAAAGAACAAGTATTATTGTATGCACGTGCAATATTTATTTCAGGATTCAACATAGGAGAGAAAAAAAATATCAGCTCGTTTCTTAAGGTAGCATTACCAAGGTTATTTATTATGACAATCGCAAACGACTGTATGCTAATGTTTACGATGATGTAAGAACACGTCTAAGTCGACACAATTACAATCGTATGATGTTGTATCGTATATGGTGAAATACATACATCATTTATCCTGATATCTGTCCCATAATATGATCGTACATGACTGTGTAAATGTAAATAACCACACAGATCATAATGAACTGATATGTCATCAATAAGTAACACCATACCTCCTTACTGGAACATCTACGCGTTTATTCGTATATTCTGCACCAAACACTTTGCCACTATACTTTTATACAAATTGTCTTATCAGTATGCGCTTATCAGAGACAATAGAAAAGCTTACCATCGTTATTAGAGAATGTCTCCCTAAAACCAACGGAACGAATTTTTCATCGTGAAATTATCCTTAGGTTTTTTCTGTCGATTGATATATTTATCAAAAAGAACCCCCATAACATAAAAAATATTTGTAACTGGATCTGAAAATGCTGTAGAGTAAGCACTAAAGTGAGATAACAGATTTACCTTGATCATTAGGGTGGACCACTCTGCATAACATTCTAAACAATATTCACATCCAATAAGATTATGTTTACTTCGTATCTGCTACTAATGAATAGTTACATGACTCTACAGAATATTTTAGTAGATTTGCAAGAACTATTCAGATTTTACTAGCAAAGAAAGTTTGATAAAGTTGTTCAAGAATATTTCTTCTGAAGTATTTCATGTAAACGAAACACATTCGGTTTCGTAAAATCTCTTGAATTGATTGAAAGATCGATAATAAACAATGAAAATGAAGGTAAAAAACTGATATTTTACTTTGAATCGAGTCAAAATCGATGAGACGCTTGAATTATGCTAATTCTCTCAAGAGTTTGCTCATTAAACTGAACAACAATTGGAATGATATTCATGCGTGTTATCTCTATCACCAAGAACGGCAGATACTTGTTTCGTCCTACTTGATTCTTAGCTGATAATGGCTCTCTGACAAAAAGTATAATTAAAAAAAAATTAATTTTCTTCAACAGCATTCATCTTCGACAAAAATTGTTATGACAATTTAATGTCGCTCATTATGTTATATTATTAAGGTTAGATATGGCATTTATTTTTCTTGGTATATTTTTATTATATAAACAAATAGACACACAACATGAATTTGTTCATATTTTGAATGATGTACAAAGGTTCACTAAAGAAAAGCCTATTGAATAGAATACAGATTTAGAATGAATGCAGTTAAAATTTATGTGAACTTGGCGTTGGATAAGACATTGGGCAATTCCTCAAGTGGATGCTCCGTCACTTATTTTTGACGTGATAATGTTAGGGTATTTGCATTTTGATCATTACGTTCTGTAGCGGTAATATTTGCATTTGTTACTGGTTCAATAAGAGTATTTAGACGACGGCAACATACCATAGTTGATGCATTTACAATATTGAATAGTTCGGCTCGAAAACTTCGCGACACTAGTATATATAAATAGAATGCTGTAACAGGAAATAGATAGACACACAATTTAGCAAAAAAAAATGAGAATCGTTCAATAGCTAAACGGTCAGGTGACTTATTTGGAACATTGCTAACTATAGCAGCATAAAGTGTATAGATTAATTGAGGTGCTTGAACGAAACAGTAGACAATGACTTGTATAAATAACATAGCTAATGCATGTCGATCACGTGTACGTTGTATACGTTCATGACTTGTTCGTTGAGTAACGAAATTACTTTCGGTTACATGCTCTTCGCGTTTACTACGTTTAATGGCAAGATTATGTCGAATGAGTAGACTACATGTAATCATGATTGTCAAAGGAAAGATACCACCAGTAATTATAGTATAAGAACTATGATAGAGTGCCGCTGTTCGATCATATACAATAGCGCAAATACCGGCACCTGGACGTATCTCATAGAACACAATCGTATGAATAGGTAAGATAAGCCAAATACAAATAATAATAACAACAGCACGGCGTGCAATATGTACTTGTGCAAATTGTCGCAGACGTGCATTTCTTGAACTTAATGCATATCGATCAATACAAGCAATAGTTATCATCCAACGAGTCATTATAAAAGTTGACTGCAGTATATAGACACGTGATTTACAAAATGCACGTATTGTTGTATTTGGATCTGGATTATTGAGAGTATAGAGAAGTGAACCACAACCCATACATAAACTTATGATCATGATTACCGATGCTCCTAGAAAGTCTGCAAAACAAATATGACATACTTTCAATGAATAAATGCTATTCAACAAAGTGCATCCTGAATTATTAATAAAACGAATGCAGTTCAGTCGTGACAGATAGAGAAGATTTTTCAGATGTTTTCAATGCTACAATGTCTACAAAGATTTAAAATAAGATCATTTTCCTATAGAATCAGACTATACTAACTGAGAAATCTCATTCACCTTTTTTCTTTTTAAATTCTTCACAATTATTAGCATTCATGTACACGCGTGCCTAATATTTATTAGACCATCATAATATCCTTGAGTTTTGATTGTACTTCTAATGTAAGTAGATAGTCGCACGACAAAGAAGTTCGTCTTATACAATAAAGTATGTATGTTCGAATCTTATCGCTGGAAAATATTACTATGTATTCATGCATGATTGCTACATATGCTTCGTTTTTTGATTATTCTAG
Organism: Rotaria sordida; assembly: GCA_905250125.1. NCBI lineage: Eukaryota > Metazoa > Rotifera > Eurotatoria > Philodinida > Philodinidae > Rotaria > Rotaria sordida. The sequence continues at coordinate 4,068 of CAJNOL010000212.1, forward strand.
AATTTTCTTGCATATTTATGCAAGAGTTCGTTAAAATGATGTTTGTATCTTCTCGCATGCAATAATAAAATGCATACATATGCGCAAATTTTCATTGCATGTCTACGTAAATATATTGTCATTTCTGACGCGTTCACGCTTATGTCACGTAAACGCAATTCATGCATGTACGTGTCGTAGTTTTTAAGCTTTTGTGTTTGCCTAAGTGACAGAAGGTGTGTTTTTAATTTGTAATCCTTCTCTGTCAAAAACAATCATCAGTATAATCTCATGGTTTCATTTGTTTTATGTCATTTAAAGCGTCTGAAACATGCATATTTTGCTAATATTCTCTTATCATAATACATCTGTATGGTAAACTAGATGTTCAAAGGATTCTGTCTAACTTTATACTAGTCCCAACTAGATTGTAATAAACTATTGAGTGTTTTCTTTGATAAAGAAAGTATAAAATAGTTAAAATGCTAGGTTACTATTCCGTCACTTAAAATCTTCTGTTCTAGAAAGTTGTGTACTGCTAAAATAAAAATATTTTATTTATCAGTCAAACAATTAGGAAAGGTACGGACATCTTAAAAATAACGATTGTCGAATCTACTGAAAAGTTCACATGAACGAAAGAATAAATGCAATGTAAAAAAAAAGCGTTGTTCTTATGTGATTATGGTTTTATGTATTTATTTATTAAACATCGTCGTTCATTTTAGTAACATTATTCAATTTCCTAGAGAAATATACGATCTTCTGACGTTATTGTGTTCATAGGACTATTCATGAATATGAAGAAACCTATTTCTCATTCTTATTAATATTGTTATTAAAAGAAGTCGATGTGTATCTAACACTTCAAAACTAGTAATCGTGCAGTATCATAATCAAAACTTATACTGATCCTCTAGTTGACGAGTTTTTAATTACATTTGAGAAGCTTCGAAATTCACTACTGTAATCTGTTTATCAATCTATTCCATTTCCATATCGCGATAATTGGTCGAAAAACATTCCGTTAACCACGACTCTTATCTTTGAATTTCTCTTGTATTTCACTGCATAAATATTTTTAAACTCTTAGCAAAAAAATCAGATTTCGCCCAGACCTTTCCCTTCCTCCACTAATATTTGCTAATGCGTTCAAGTCACTCGTACCAACTACATTGACTGCCTTTGCTTAGTTTTTGAGTTTGATTAATTAGTAAAGATAACGCCACAAAAATCGTCAAAAGACTTAACCAGTAGAAGAAAAATGCTACACCATTTAACATGGTATACTGTTACAGATTGAAATCAATTGTTTTGTTTTTTTGAGTAAAAATCAATGTCTTCAATCAGACAATCTTAAATGAATAGCAAAAATTAATAATAAATCGATAAAACAAAAGAGTAAACAAATCGAACAGACTGATATTTAATGAAAAACTGACAACATAGATTTTTGTGACCGCTATTTACATTGTCAAAAATGCATTTAGAAAAAAAACAAACGGAATTTTTCGAGAAATGCAATCTTCTATTTAAAAAAAAACCTTGATAATTCGAACAATCCTTGTCGAAGAAGCAAAAAAACTCATGGTATTTGCTTTAGAAACAAGAGAAGATCAATGATGAATGTACATCGTTTAATTAATTTCTCACATTTTTAAACAATGGTCAAAATTTCTAAGTAGTTCAAAGCTACTTATACAAATACTATTTAATTTAATCAATCAGACTTACAATTGCAACACGATGTGATGCGTAATTGTCGTCTCGACAAAAGTATAACGTTCAGTAAACAGCCTGAAACGCCGAATAGGATCCACGCTGAACAAACATAACGAGTTAATTCTTGTTGAACAAAAGCCAGTGTTAAGCCTATCGATGATGAAGCCATTCTTATGGATAAAACTTCTTCTAGTTATTCTACTTCTTGGTTTCACAAGGTGTCAAAATGGTAAATAGCCTTTTGTATAGTAATAAAACGACTTTATTTTGACGTCAGTCTCTATTGAAAAAGTGCAAATCTAGACACGTATGCATAACTTATCTATAGGCATGCATGTGACAGGATAATTAACAAGAAAAAGTAACATGATGAAATTGACAGAGTAGGATTTCATGTTTCTAATTGGAGATGTATATAGTTGGGATTCCCTCAAGAAATGACAGAAAGAAGATATGCACTACTATCTATTTCAAAAAATAATTAATATAGGTGTTTATATCAAGGTTGTAGAAATGTATTAAATTGATTCGAGGTTCAAAATTCTAGCTGTAGAGTGATAGTTTCTGATCGATATCCTCCGACGTAGCACAATTTTTTTTTTGTCATTCAAAATTCTGAACTATATAGATATTTAAGTATCGAGATGATATCCAACTCGATATTCATATGCCTCCAAAGTAGAAGATTCCAAGTAAATTTGGTGTCTGTGTAGGTCTGAGTGGATGTGTATGTGCATAAGGGTGTGAAAGAACTGACGACTCACATCCACAATCTAGTTGCATTCAAACATCGTAAGCATAGACATGCACGTCGTACAATGCCTGTGAACGCGAATATGAACTAGTCAGTCTCTGGCACATTTATACGTATGTTGTGCCGTAACAAGTCATCCAGGTGTCAGCAAAATAATCGTATGATTATACATGCTTTTTTTCATAATTGCGAATGACTGAAAAGTTAAAATTATTTCGTGTCGCAACTTTAAAATGGTTAAAAAAACAATTTCATCACATTGTCAAAATAACATCTTTGCTGAAAGACTTTTTAAAAAATGACCGAATGCATACTTAGAAATGAAAGGTTCAAAACCTTGATAAGGTACATGAAGTCAGAGATCGTGAATTCTCTTGATTAAATCTTTCTATCGTTGAGAATGATCAGTAGGTGATGACGACATTCGAGCTTTATTAGTTGCTTCATTTGAGTATTTTCAGCGCAAAGTCTTCTCTTAACTCCATCGAATCTGTCCAAATCGATTTTTCCAAAAGTGCTTTCAATATCTAAATAATGCCATACGTCGACTAGTGAGACACAAGATCGAAAATTTGTTCAAGATAATCGCAAGTGTAATCAAAAAAAAAGCAATGATACCATTTTTTCATCAAATTTCGGAGTGACAACGAAAGAAAAAAAGAGAATGTCACTAGTACATATGATGTTTCCTGAGTGATTTAAAAAAATATGTGTTACTTTCTTAAGATAGAGTTGCTGTTCTTCCATCATTCATAATAAATAGGTGTTTAAAACATCTGAAAATCTTTTTTTTTCAGACTTTGATATCTTCGCAATACCCTTTTCTTCTCATAGGATCGTCTTAAAATATCTAAATATGGTTTTTTTTTCATTTTATATTTCGAACACAATTATAAAAATATTAACTTGACAATCATTTGTTCTTTTCTATTCAGCTATTATCAAATAGTAGAAACTTATTTATTTTCGATTTGTGAAACAGAAATCGAATGTTAGATGAATTTATATAAAACAATGATTTTAATAGTCATCAGTTCCCATGACTTATAAGAAAAACATTATAAAAGTAACAGTCTTCATTTTTATGTGACAATTCAACAACCTCAAAAGATATACAGAATAGTTGCAAGATTTTTAGTATTTATTATATCGACAGATTTTTGTTAATATTTTCCTCATGTATTTGTTTCGAAAAATCTTTTAAACAATGTGTTTATTTTAATATGAGAAAAAGAAAAGTTCCTTAAAATTTATTCTCAATCTAAAGTATAGTTATTCTCATTTATTTGATGGACGATCGAAATAAATCACGAATTTTGATAAAATTATAAATAGCATTTTGGTTATTGTTCGATTGTGTATTTATTATTTCGGTCATTTGCTCTAATCGTTCTTCTGGTTCTCGCAATACTTTTGGTACAAAGAGATCAACTTGTCGACACATAGTATCAATATCATTATGGATATTGTTTCTACTCTTAAAAACAATATTTGGTAAAAAATAAATACGAAGTACAAGTTGTTGATTTGCAAAAGTAATAAGTTGGCTACCGTTGATTAATATGTGATTTAAATCATAGATAAACAATTCATCTATAATAATAGCATTTTCAATAAAAATTATATAACCATAACCTCGAGTAACAAGTCGAGCAAATTTTTTACGACGACAAAACCATGATGAAAATATTTCGGCAAATTGAGATGAACGATTAGGTCCGAAAACATATTCTAAATATCTGTAATAAAATCAAATAATTTAAAAGAAACATAAGATTTTGATATTCTTACGTAATCCATTCGTTTCCATCGAGTCGCCATACAATTGGTCCTGTTGTTTGATCAAAAATTAAATTCAACTGACGATAATAATATTCATGTCTATTCAGCAAACGAATAGTACTTATTGTTGAAGTAAAAAAAGAAATACCAGTTACAACTATGCCAATAATGCATGCTATTGTCGAACTTGGCTTAATACTAGTCAGTCTTAGAATTAAAAAAATGAGCAAACCAAGACTAAGCAACGAGAATATACCAAGAATAATAGGTACGATCGTATACCATACTTTATAGCAACGTCGATAGGCAGCCAATACTTGATATAAAATATTTTTATTATCACCAAGCATGTCTACCATGTCTATAGTTCAACAGATAATGATAGAATAAAATATATATACCAATATAAATATATATATAAAGATATGATAAATATATCATAATCTTGTCAATGGCAACAAATCAACAATTTAAAATAATTATATTTCGAAATTTATTGAGGCAAAAATCGTGACATTTGTTTGAACTGTTTTAATAGGGTTGATAAGCGTATGGATTTTAATTAAAAAAAAAGTTATTAATAACAACAATGTGTCAATCAATAGATAAGTTTTTGTTCATATAAAATAGAAAATATCACGATCAATAAATATTGTTTTAATGAATTTTATAGTTTCACTTCATCGTAAATTTTGATTGACATTGTTATATAAAATTTATATGAGGGAATGTTTCAAAAGTTCTGAAACGATTTTAACATTCATCATTACAACTTTTCCAAATAAAAACAAACACACACACGTCAAGTTATGAATGTTCACGTATTTGATTACCATCCTGATCGACTACTAATTTTAATCGTGCTACTACTTTATCTATCATTCATTGACATAAAAAAACCCTAAATTTGTTTCATTCCTTTTTAACGTCATCTTTCAAGACTCTAAACAAAGGATGTGCGTGGTTTTAAATACCATCAAATTCCTAGTCGAGACTCCCTAGGAGAATCTCAGGGAATCCTGTCGTGAGTTCTTGGGGGAGTTAAGAGGGGATTCAGGGACTTCCCAGGGAATTGATGAGTATTATCAGGGTCTCTCTAGAAGTCACTATTGGAATTCTCTGAAAAATTCAAATTTATGAAAATTTTATTGAGATTCTCCGGAGAGTTTTAAGAGGAACCTGAAATATGCAACTCCTTCGGGGACTCACGACAGGGATTTTCCATGGATTTCGCATTTTTCAGAGAACGTCCCGGTGATTTCATTGGGGAGAGTCGACTAGGAATATGGTTTTATCAACCAAATTAAATCAATATATGGTGCTGCATAGCTAGTCTAAAAAAACGTTTAGGATATATTATTCATTGTTCTTCATCTATTATCGGCGCCAGAATTCAAGGCACTCGGATGTTTTTTGAATAACTTCCGATAGAAACAAGATAGAGACATGCGATTTTCATCGTTCAAAAGTGGGATGTTCGGGTCATCGATCTATATAAAAACTCATTAAGACGAAAGATGCTTTGTTAAAGGCGTCGTTGGATCAACACTTTTTTCTTCGCGTGTTTTCATCAATTTTCACAATAATTTCAACTCAAATCATATAACAATATAGCTTAAATCATCCTTTTTTCGCTATAAAATTGTCACATTTTTTTTGAAAATCTGCTTAGAACAAGAGATTGAGGGACAATAGAATATGTGATAATTTTATAGCAAAAAAAAGGGAGATTTGAGCTACGTTTTCATATAATTTAAGCTGAGATTATTGTGAAAATTGATGAAAATACGCGAAGAAAAAAGTGTTGATCCAAAAACACCTATAACAAAACATCTTTTGTCCTAATGAGTTCCATATAGATTGATAACCCGAATATTCTTCTTTCGAAAGGTGAAAACTGCAGGTCTCTATCTTGTTTCTATCGGACGTTATTCAAAAAACATTCTAGTCTCTTGAATTCTTGCGCCGCCAATTGTAGTTTCTGAATTTTTGTTCAGAGTTTCGATTATTTCTGTTATCAAGTTTACTATTCTAATAAGTATTTTATCTTGAAAAAAATGAAATCAAATGACTGATATTTAATTATCTTTTCAACAATGTGGACATATGGCATAGAAAGTATTTTCTTTCATTTGATGGTTAATTAATATTTTTTATTTCATTTAGAAAAAATAAAAGTAAATTTATATTCGTAGATTTTATTTATTGTAATGTAACTTGAAAAGTTCGAATTTGCATAGGATTAAGTGTTACTACTGTACTCTTTAATGAATTCGAATCTAAAATATTATAAACAAATGAATTAATTTACTATGACAAAAAAAAATGATTTTTCCTACCTGTTGATTTTGAATAAGATGATTCATTATCGATTGTTTGCCAAACAAGTCGTTTCATATCATTCAATGGTAAATTACCTCCAAGTGTTAATTCAAGTAAATAAATTATTTTACCTAAATTACGAAACAAACTCTGTAAATCGACTTCAACTGATTTGGAATAAGTGTCATCTTCATTAAATTCAAAATAGTGTTCAATTCGTATAAGAAATACTTTTGATGTCAATTGATCAAAAGTCAATAAATGAACATTATATGGCATTGATTCAGTCAAAGCGGACCATGTTTGACGAAAACTATTTGAATAATTATCATAAGATAAATTTGGTAATGCATAAGTACTAATCGAATTCATATAAAGATGTTGAGCAATAGGACGATGATAAAGAGCACTATATTCCGGTGGTTCAACAATGAGAAAATGTTTACCACATATTACAAGACCTTTATCATAAGCTGTTTCATTCATTGGTTCACCAACACCTTGTGAATCATCATAGAGTGTACGACGATGAATCATAAGTTCAACAGAACCATCATGCATACTTGAACCACCTTCCGATCGATCTAAACCAAGCGAACAAAAAATATGATTAAAAAAAAGTTGTAAAATAAAATTTTATTTATACCTGTAAGTATAGTTATTTGTCGTTTATTATCTTTAATCCAAATACGACTAGCAATAGGATAATAATTTCCACTAACATTTTCATATACTGTATAATTCCATGTTGATCGATAATCTCTTTTACGTTCTAATACTTCACGTCCATTAGCATCCGTATAAAAAAGTCCATTACTTTGAATATCTGTATCATAACGCATAATTATTTCTTTACCAATATTATCTTCAATTGGTATCGGTCCAACAATCCATTCAATTTCAGCTATTCTTGCACCATCATAGAGTTTTATTTCTTGACTAGCCCAATTATTATATATAATCAATGCTTTTTGCACTTGATTTGTATAAGTACATGTTCTAATAAAAATTAAATTAAATTATTATGACTGAAAAATTTGTCAAACTTTATTTTATACTGACATATTACGTGAATTGCTTACAGGCAATGTATTAGATGTTAATGGTCGGAAGAAATAAGCACCTGATGCTTGAAATTCTGGACTAGAATTATTACCCGGAAAACCTAATATAAGAAAAATATCATGAAAGAATAATAATACATTAAACTAATAATTATTAATATTTACTTGTATACCAATATAAACCTTGAGCAGAAAATAACACAGTAAAATTTCTATTTTGATTAGTAATATTATTTAAATTGCCTTGATCATCAAATTCAATTCGAAGATGCTACATAAAATTAAAATAAAAAACAAAATATAACATTTATTTTTCAATCATGTATTACTTGATTTTGAAGTATACATGCTTCATTATGTGTTACTTTTATTGTAGATTTTTTCTCTATCGTAATGTCAGCTAATGAAAATAAATCATAGATTAAACTGAATAATTGTTATTTTTTTATTTTTTTTTACTTTTAACTTGAAAATAATAAGTATTAAAACCAAGAGCAGGTATAGGTGCTCGAAATAATAATTCATATTGAGCAGAACTTGTTCGACCAGGAATATTTTTCATTGGCGTAGATATTGGAATAAGCTAAATAATTAAAACAAACAAATAATACTGAAAGTAGAAACGAAATTGTTCAATAAAAATTTACTTCAGCTACAATAAATTCACCAGTTGGATTTCGTATCGTATAATTCTTTGTTACTGGTACACGAATCATATCCTCAATGGGTTGAATAGTTGGATTCCAGATTGTTAATGTAAACTATTGAATATATTCCATTGACAGATGATGTTAACAAAAAAAACCTATGTTTTCACTTACACTATCTTGTCCTTCAATGGGTAAACATTCACTAATATTTGAAAAATGACAGAGAAATTGAGTTGGTACTGGTAATGATTGATTTTCTTTCGATAATAATTTTTTATAAGCTTCATTAATAACATACTAGAATAAAGAAAAAAAAAACACCTCATCATCAATTGCTATATATCAATTTTCTTACAATAACTGAATCAATGCCTTCTGATAAACGTTGAGCATAGTCATTAGCAACATGTTGTTTTTCTGTTCCAGAAACTGCATCATGATGTTGAACAATACCCATTGCTTCATCTATACATGTATATTTATATTTTTTTTTCATTACATAAAAAAAATCTGTTCTTTTTTTCTTCTATTTATACTTAGAGGAAAAATTGCTTGGCGTAATGTACTATTGGAAAATGCATTAAGTTGTCTTGTTACTTGAAGAATATTATTTGAATAACGTTCATATCTTTTCAATGCCGGTCTTGAAGTAAAATATCCAGTCCAAAGACCATGTTGACTAAAGGAAATTGGAAAGAAATCATCTGTCTTCGTTGTCCATGTTTGATTGGCTTTATTTAATGCATATAAATAACAGGTCGGAGTAGAATAGAATAGATTAACATCGCTACCATTCGCTTGCTAAATACAGAATATTCCAATAGCCCGAACGAAAAAAAAAACCGTGGATAGCTCTTCAGCAATTCAAGGTATTTAAGTATTTTTTTTACAATTTGATCGCATATTCATTATAGTTTCGAGATAAAATATCTGCATCTAAGAAAGTTAGAATCAAAATAGTTTTACTCATGGTCAAATTTGAATAAGCCAGTATTGTAAAGTGATAACTACAAATTGAATTTAGAAAAAGCACGCTAACTAAATATTGCAGTGATTTTGTGCGATCAGTACTGGCACAAATCGATGATAGTAGAGTAATTATTGAACAAAAAGGTCAGTGACACGTGTAAAAACGAGCCAGGATCAAATGTTCGGTCTATGTAACTTTTCTTTGTAGGAGCGTTTCCAAGTTGTGATATGATTTTCGACAGTACTAGTTTCATAAAATTGCTCAAATGTAGTTCCAATACAGGATTTAATTAGCGTGTTTTTACTGAATTCGACTTGTAGTTTTCGTTTTACTATAGTAATTGATTGGAGTTTGACTATCAGTAAAATTATTTTAATTCTGACTTCTGTAGACATGGAGCTATTCATGTTTTTTTTTGTCGTTCAAATTTTTGGAGCATTCTGTAGAGTGCAACATATTCTGATATACATCTATGTATTTATAATTACCTGAGCATTGACATATTTAATTAATTTTTCTAAATTTTTAAACCATTCATTCGCATTCTCATAATGAAAGTCACTACCCATTGTCATCATTATATGATTTGTTGTATAACTACGAGCCTAAAAATTACATATACAAATAATTATCAATTTAATGTATATTATTCTCAACTTGAATATGTGCTGCATCGATAAATGCTTGGACTCTTTCAGGTACATTATAATCATACAAGTGTGGATCATCCTATGTATGAGAAAGCTAAATTTTATTGGAGAAAATATAAATGATAAGTTCACTTTAATAGGTTCATCACTACAACGATAATCGAAACAAAATGATTGTGGGGCAGTATAAACTCTTGGTAATATACCAGTAAAAAGCCAACTTTGTGCACCTAAATTAGCACTTCCTTTCCAAATCATTTCCATTCTTTTTGTTCTATTTCGTTCAGCATAATCTTGAAAATCGACTCGACCAAAAAATAATCCATCAAAACCCATCTATAAATTATAATTCATTTGAAAAAAAAAAGGTTTTATTTTAATAAACTAACGTGTGCAAAGAGTGATGCCACTTCTCTTGAATGACCAAATGGATCAATTTGCCAGCCAAGTTTTGGTCGGCCACATTCTCCAAATTGATCACGTAAAAATTCAGCACCTAAACTATGTTGATCAATAATTGAACTATAATGCGTTACACCTTCGTCATTCATTGACCATCCACCAGAAATGAATTCAAGATGACCTATTTTAATGAATATTTTAATATTGATATTTAAATATGATTACATTTATTTACCTTCATTAACAAGTTTTCTTACTGTATTTTGCATATCTTCAGTTTGTTGCATCCACCAACGCCAGAAAAAGGCTATTTCAACATAAATAAAACGACGATCAGGATTCTCAAGTAATGCTTGAATGACTGAATCAAGAATATATTGAACGGCAGCATGTTGAATATCATTACGAGCTAAAATAAAAACAAAAGAATTTTTAATTCGGTATAACAATAAAATTTTACTAACTGCCATAATAGTATTGATCTACGGTTTTCAACCAACCGACATCATCATGAGTGTGTGGAACGATATGAACATTCAATTTATCAGATTGACCTAAATTACATACCTAGAAATGGAGCATATGAATGTATAAATTGAACTTTTTTGTCTATTTTTTTTAGTTAAATGTTGCTTACATCATAGCCACAAGTATTGACTGATTTGAATGGTGCTCCGAGACATCCTGAAATGAAGGCAGCAAATGCAATTGCAATTGCACAATGTATCACTGTGTACATTTTTTATTTTTCAATATAAAATACCAAATTAAGCAACACTAATAATGACCGACAAGCAATATGATATAAGATTTATCTAAAATAGCAAGATATAAATATCAAGATGTATGAGATCTCACCACAAGACTAGATATATTTTGCGCCTTCGATAAAAATGAGAAAAGAAAGATAACAAGATGTTGCTTGAAAATGTTACTACTTTCACTGCAGCTTTTATTTGTGAAGAGGTTATGATGATAAAAAGGTGTGTTGCAAACAGCTGCTTACTTGTCTTGAGACAAGAAGGCATGAATACCTATAGCTGCTTTGATTTTTACTTATATGAGATGTTTTATAATTAAATATATCTTATAAATAAAAAATCAAAACAACCATAGATATTCGTGCTCATGAAAAATGACATATTCTAGTTGCAGATAAAAAATACAGTCCAGAATGATTATTCGTGGGTGCCTGCAACTTTTACAGATACTCAAATAGATGTTACTCTGAATCAGTGAAATATTAAAAATAGAAACTATATGTAAGCAGAATCATTTAATTTTTAATTGGATAATCAAACATGTTAACTTGAGGTTTTCATATTTCAGTGGTTATAGATATAAAACTGAATATTCAATAAATGATTATGTTTTTTTAATCTTTTAGTTTTAGCAATAGTGTGATACATTGAATAAGATATCAAAAACTTTTGAATGGGATAATCATTCTATGAATTACATTGTAGTCAATTTTAAAAAATATATACTGTGCTTTTGGTATATTTTCCGTTGTTTCTTCTAGTATTTGTGAAATTGATATATATGTTTTGCAGAACAATAGTCCGTGGAAATTTTTCAGCTCCCACTTACTAGCAACTGGAACAATAGGACAAATGACAATGGTTGATAATCACCCATTAAAATTCCTGAGTAAGTGAAACGAATGTTGATCCTGAAGTGAGATGAGTAGTTAAGCTATGAAAGCAGTTCAATGCAGAAATGAAATTGTTCACCAACTGACGATGGTATTATTCTACAAAGAAAGTTTTGCAAAAGATAAATGGTCATATTGTTGTTATATGTAAGCGATATTGTTAGATCATTAACTTTTTCTTACCAGACAAACTATCCTCAACGCACTAAAAATAGAATGTGTCGGGTTCATGTGTCACAAGCTCTACTACAATACTATGTTGCGAATCGAATATATCGTATTTTAAATGTTTCATGATTTGTTTTACCTGTTCAACTATATATATAATCAATAAAGTTGAATATACTGTATTTCTGCATTTTTGAAGGTCTTTTTTTCTGACAAATTTTCTTGAACAGTCACTGATTGAGCATATATCGCACGTTCGATGATCGAGAATGAATTACCTGAAAGCGTTTCAAACGAGATCTAATCGACTCAACAGGACCGAATTTCACGATCACATTCTCTTATGATCAAGGAATAGGTTTGGCTTATTGGAGTTAAACCGGAAATCATTGGTTGGTTTTGTATGAAAAATATTAAAAAGAATGAAAAACAAATTCGAACTGCAAGCTCAGTATGTCTTAAATACATCTCAGAAAATGTATCGTACGTTCGTTTGCAAAAAAATTTATAGCACTATGTCAAAACAAAAGTTATATTACCGCACATTAAGGGTTTCATATTCAGGTACCAAACTTTCTTAGGCTCTGCAAAAGAAAAATCAGTTCGTACTCTACGTACCAAACTTGTTCAGATTTATGGAAATTCGAGAGTTTTCGTCTTTTTGCTACGAAAGTTTTTGTCGGTTTACAAGACGAAAAAGTTTCGCATTTTCTCTGACGAAACTCTGAATCACTTTGTAGAGAAAAAAATGACTCTATTTGAGTTGTGCTGATGTTTCGATCATGTCACTCAATGATAAAATAAAAAGTTTCATAATTTATCAACAATATCCTTTTCAGCTTCATAGAATTAAAAGAGGCTTTCACTATTATATTACTTTCGTTTTTGTGTCCTATGAGAAAAGACGATGGTTGCGTATATTTTCTACGAAATTCTCCTGCGCAGGCCGTAGCTATCAAAGGTTTTTTTCTAAACTTCTTTTACATGAGCGCCATGGCGAAACTATTTCATATGGAACATTCTTCCTTGGCAACATATATGCAAATAATATTTGACGCGTCAAATATCATTTGCATATTTCATAGTTAAAATAATACTTCCGATTATCCATCACTATCATTATCAACTATATCAGTCGAGTCAGTATGATTCGAAGTCATTACATTCAAATCCATTGTGTCAACGTATTAGGCAACGAGAGCTGATCTTATTATCTCTGTTTTTCACCATTCTTCGCTCGTCTCTATATTACATAGTTCAACGTATCTCTTGGATTTTGATCTTATAAAGCGTATATGTCATCAAAAATAATAGAAAACCTCGTTTATTTTCCTGGTAAAAGTCAAACAAACTCAGTTTGAACTTTATGAAATCAATATGCGAAGATTATTATGTTAACTTAATGGAACTTTCTAAGTTTATGCTAAGGTTTCATCACATTTACCCAGTTTTACTATACCTCGAGTTTTGTTGCTCTATATACATCGTTCGATACTGTACTCTAAAAAAATCGTTTTTTTATAGGAAACCTGAAAAGATTTTTGTATCAAAACTCTTGTGGATCACTGTAATAGAGGTTTCGTAGAAAGGTTTTCATATTGATCCTTACATCTATACCATGCAATCTTTCTACTTATATTTACAATCCATCATCCATATGGTATATAGTAGTAAAATTGCAATGTGATTCAATTCTATCTCGTGACGTTCAAGACATGATTTTAAGCAATATTTTTAACAACATAACTGTTTATTTATTTATTTAATCACAAAGAATATTGTTTTGTTTATTTTACTGATAAATAATTAAAAAAGGAAAATTTATACACTATTAGCTATATTCGTAATAATTGTTATTTATTAGTTAATCCTATGTTCGCTTGATCTGTATGCAAAAAAAAATGGATTTGAAAAAAATAAGATTCATCAGTTTCAAAACGAAAAACAAGTTCTTAAAAAGAGTTATTTCCGACCGTTATCTAATGAATAATTATTCTGTCATGATTATTATCAGTTTTTGCGGATAGTTGGTAAATCAATAGGTTTTTTCCCTTGACGTCAAGCCATATTACACTTTTTTCCAATTTAAGAGTATCATTTGATTGCGTAAGTATGAGTAAAAGCAAACATGCTGATAACAATATCAGTATCACTATTAAAGAACAAGAATCTTCATCTTATAGAGATCTTACACAGGCAAACGACACGCGGTGTGAAGGCAACACTAAGATAAGGAAAGTCCAACAAAATATTCGTATACACTTAATATACGCATAATAAAAGTTTTCTTTTAACAAATCTTGATTATTAGTCTCAAACGTTCTTCTCCAGCAACAAAGCACAATGACATCCAAGCATCCATATGTATACATGGCCGATCAACAAATCAATCCTTTACTTATTTGTTCTATATGTCAAAATCCATTTGTAGATCCAGTCACAAGTGAAGATCATAGACGAGGTTGTCGAGATTGTTTCACGAAATATTTATCATCTCAATCGGTGACAGTAACTCCAATTCAAGAATGGATTGTACTAGAAATGCTCAATAGTCTTCTTGTAGAATGTACCAAATGTAACGAAAACAAAATCCGACGAGGTGATCTAAAACGACATGAAGAAAAGTCATGTAGACGAGCCCTTGTACTTTGTAAAGCTGCCGATATAAAATGTCCATGGCAAGGTGTACGTGAAGAATTAGATACACATGTGAAACAATGCGTTTTTGAACCATTAAGACCAGTACTGGCTGAAATAATTATGGAAAATAAACAACTTAAAGAAAAAATAGATCGATTAGAAATATTAATTAAAAAATTTACCGAAAGGAATTAAATGATAACTGAACATTTTCAAAAAAAATTATTATTGTAAAAATTTTGTAAGAATGAATAAAATGAATAAATAGAAAAGACAAATGCTGTTATTGTCTATAAATAATGATTTTTATGTTTTAAACTTTTCTATACATTATCTTAATCAAAAATTGATTAACCCTTTAGGGACGATTGGCCCCCTAAGGGGCCATGGTGATTCTCTAGCATTTCAAAACACACAGATTTCTATATGAGATTAGTTTTCGTGAAAGCATTTATCAGAGAGTTTTTTGGTATAATTTGGATTGTAATTAGGTTATTTTATTCAGATATCCAGTAATGGATAATAAGTTCTTTTAGAATATAGAAATGTTGATTGATTTATGATGAAATATACAGAAAAAAAAACCTGTTCCCAAAGGGTTAATATTTGTATCATTCTCAATTTATGCCAATTATTATAGAATATATAATACTTTTTGAATTGAAGACCAATATGTTGAATATGATAGAATAATGTAATCATCTAATGAGAGAAAACAAAAAAATGTTGTCATTTTTTATTCTGATCGCTTTGAACTAACGAGGAAACCGTTCGAAGTGATGCGTCGCTTTTGGTCTCGTATTTTGTCCATAAGTAGTAAACCTGTAGACTAGAAAAAGTTCAACACGATATAAGCCCATACTGTGATTGGGATGCGATAGAGAAGTTTTACTGAAATCTTCCTGTCACTTTGTAAAAAAGAAATATTTTCGAACAATTCTACGTAGCATAATCGAAATAAGAATTTTTCAAAATATTCACGTTTTACACAACACCTATAAAGAAGCGTCTATATTTTGAAAAACTTATATTTCGGTCATGCTACGTGGAATAGTTCTGAGTTTTTTTGGACAAGTTAATAGGAAGATTTCAGTGAACCTTCTCTACGACAGTTAAATCACAATATGTGCCCATATCATCTTAGATTTGTCCTAGTCTACAGTTCTGCTACCTATGGGTAAAATATAGCGCCAAAAGCGACGAATCACTTTGGACGATTATCTCGTAAGTTATTGATCGATATTGACCATTATAGGATTTTTGGTTTTTGAAAAAACATCTATTGACGATCTAATAGTTTCAAGTAGTCAACTTGACTTTATGTTCGATTGAAAAAGTTTTTGACTTTCAGCTTTAATAAATAAACGTTTCAAGCTAGTCACCAAACACATCGAAATTTATCATCCTGCCAGATATTTTATAACAGAAAATAATGAACATATGAATATGCAGTAGGAATAACCATGTTTTGTTTTTCTTTCATTTTGTATGTACAATATTTGTTCAGACTATTATAACTTTATTGGAAGAAAAATGAAAATATGAAAGAAAAATATATGATAATATTTAAGTTGCTATAATTAGTTGGTTACGAGAGATATAAGGTTGATTTATATGAAAAATAAGTTTATGTTTGTCAATACACGAACATTGAACCCCATTCATATACAACTAAACCACTTTCTGATAAATTTTCAATATTAATAACTTTGTTAATTTCATTTTCCAAGTCGTCCACAGTTGAGATTTCATCATTATTAGTTCCAAATCCAAAGATGAGAAAAGCACGCACTAATTGTTGAGGTAGTGGACGAATGGTTAGCGGAGCTGATTGTGAATATATTTGTGGAGAAAGAAAATGAAATATAACCTTTTCTTTTTCATGTTCAGGATCAGCTTCATCTAGTTGAGGAAGTACATATGTAATGAGATCCTATGAAAATAAAAAATTAAGATGAAAATGATCGTTTTCATTAAAGAACAACATATATATACTGACATCACGATCTTCAGAAGATAGAGCCATTTTTTTCAAAAGATGATTAAGTATTCGACCAAAATCCCGACGTGGAACACATAAATTTTCTTGTTGAATAAAATTGGACGATGAAGTAGTTGTGAAGGCTTCCCAAAATAACATTCGATATTCTTTCTCATCATCAATTAATGGATAAGGTCGATCGATCATATATGTATTCTTTTCATTTTCTTCAAAAATAATTTTTCCATCTGGATAGACATTCATATTATTCCATTGTACAAACCTTTTTCCATCTGTAATTGATGGTTTTGGATAAAGACTCGATAAAATCCACATATGTGGATCAAGTTCAACGGAAATATGAACATGATTAATGACTTGATTATTGATTGATTTTAATCGAATAACAGGTTTACGAAGTCTTAGAATGAGATGCAACGTACTTTCATTTGAAACCTTATAATCAGCTAATGTTCTATTGTCTTCGAGTTGCTTTCCATTTAAAATAAGCCATTGTTGGTCAGTTGGAATGCCCTCTTTCATTTGTACACGTTCCTTGATTATAGCAATCGTATCCATCTTGATACATACATTGATAGTAATCATTCTACCAGTCAAAGTTTTAATAAAAACAACTTCTATCGGTAAAGATGATGATGGTTTTGGTTCTATACGAAAATGAGAACCATCATTTGCCTTTGTAAAAGAATGAGAGAGATCATATGAAACTTGTGCATTTTCTTCTGGCATAATGTGATGAGTATTAGCTTCTTCGGACTGAAGAAGTTCTAATTGAATCATTTTAGAAAAGATATCACCAATAGTAACACGATTATTAATGCTAAAAAAGATATTCAAATTATGTTTTATATTTTTGATAATAACAGAGTAGTTTTAATAAATTTCTTATAAAATATTGAAATGTTAAATTTTGTACATTATTATATTTGATGGATATCTTTCATCTAAGACAATTTTATCGAAATTATTTTTAGTAGTAATTCAATCTTTTAAGAAAAAAAAATATCAACCAACTCACTATGCATCATAATTCTTGTTCTTATGTATCAATGTAATGACAAATAATTCAGGTATAGCTGATAAATCTTCGCATGAATCGTCTCGTACATTTCGTAGGTCGATTGTACATTTTGCAAGTTTGTCTGTATTTGTTTGAGCATCAAGTTTTTGCTGAAAAATTTCACCATTGTTAGTACCTACATCATCTGACAACGACATTTTTTATTATTTACGAAAGATGAAACTAATAAAAGTTTGCAATCAACAGCAAAAATATTTATATTAAAAGTCTCAAGACGAAAAGAGAACGAGCAAAAATATATCCTTAGTAAAATGTTGTGCAATACTAGATGATTCATTTTGCATCCATGAGCAATTTTCATCGATATTTTGATAGAATTTATTCATTCAAAGTAATCAACTGTGATTATATTTTCATAGTAGTCTTGTTTATTGACATACATCGAATATCAAACTCTTTCCAAGTATGATGAATAACCACAAAAAATGAATGAATCTTATAAAAAAGAAATATTATAAAAATTCAAATGGATGTTTAGGACATATTAACTTTGTAAACTGAATTTTATTTACACCATACATAGGGTTAGTTATATTAAAGCATATTATTCTAAATTAAAATTTAATGAATTTCTATAATCGAATTATGAATACATAGTGTTAGAAATTAAGTTGAATAATTCAAACGAGAATAGAATAATCATCATACAAAACAAATCTTACATTTAAATTAATCTCATCTGAATAAAATACGTATTTTTAAAATTGATATTGCAACACACATTATAATTGAACTGATAGAAACATTCAGAATATGAATAGCAATTATATAGAAATAGATTATATTTTGAAAGATCATTAATGAAGCTAATATAAGGAAAACATTATACTAAGGCATGCAAAGTAAATTTAATCAATTAAAAAAAACCATCATGTATATAAGAGAAACTGAATTCTAATTAAATTCATAACTCAAATTCATATATTGACAAAACTATGAATTTGTATAATTCACATATGAATAAGCTGATGAAAATCAGCATGTTGACTGTTATCCATGTATATACACATTAAAGTAATCTACATAGAAAAAATGAAGGCTACAATGACTTAACTTTGTTTACTTTGCGTGCTCTCTATTGATTCTAACATCCTGCACTGACTGGATCTCACTCTACCAGAATTCAAGCTATGCATTCATTAAGATAATTCTAGAAGGGTATCCAAAAAAACTATCCTACTACTAATATATTGCAAGTAATTGGTTGAGTATCTTGCTGAAAATTGTCTCAGTACGTGAATACTTAACGATATCTTCATAAGATTTCTGATTGGCTACATGGCAAGTACCCGATGCTCTGCATTGAAAATGCTTCTACAAGTTAGCTAACTAAGCAACTAGAAGTATCTCATTTTCAAATACTGGTAAGTATCTATGATATATTAGTAGCATGATAACCACTCGAATGCTTTTATCTCAGTAGTATTATTACTAGAATGATTATCAGAACTCTATATTCAATGTTGATTATTATAAAAGCAGCGAATAAGTTCGATTGTTTATTAAACAAGTTACAACGAACAACATGTAGTTCCATATACTCGATTTTCACGCCAATTGATATTTGTACAATATTCATCTTTAATCCATAACGATCTATAGTCACATGTTCGACTTATATTTGAATCTTGAACACCTAATAATGATGATGGATGTGTTTCAAGAAAAGGTTGAAATATTTTTTCATCCAAATAATCAATGCTTGTATTGTAGAGACGTAAAAAAACTGGCCGATTACGAAAACGAGTAAGGGACGTTGGTTCGAAACTGGAAGCATTTAGCATCGAACCACCAATATCAATATATAACATATGACTCAAATCATCAACAATTAATGTTGATCGTCTACTTATAGCCAATGAATATTTACCAGTTTTTGTTAGTAAAGGCGAAAAAATTCGTAATGATGTTAAATTTGGTACATTATAAAATGGATATTTACCAATATGATCAAGTGGTTGTAATGTTTGTCTAAAATCAACACCTAGCCATATATATCGAAGTTCAGTATGATTGAATGCATAATCTGGAATGGATTGCAGTTTATCATTTTCCATACTAAAAAATTTTAAATTATGAAATTTTTTTATTATAGTAAATAAGTTGTGACTGTCTGATAAACTTGTATTTAAAGTTCTAAATACTTCAACGTAATTTTCTGTATTATTAAATGCATTAACATCAATTGAATTTAATAATGGATTATGATATAATATAATGTTCGAAAAAGTAATGTTTCCAAAAACATTTTCTGATAGATGATTAATCTGTGTATTATGTAAAAGAAAGTCATTAAATTTCGTAAGATTATCCGATTGTTTATTTGTTGTTAATATAATACTAAGTTTAATAAAAATAGAACGCAAATCTAAGAATGAATTTTCAATATGTTCACATACAATTGATTTTTGACGAATTGGAATCGTTTCTGTTAGAGTTGGATAGAGTACTGTTTGATCATTTGATGAATTACTCTCAATACATAAACATGGTTCCATTAAGAAATTAGATGGGCATTGACTTTGAACAAAAATGAAGTATTGAACAATAATAAATAATAGAATCGAAAATATATATGTGTGATACATATTGAATAGTCTTTTGTTGAAAATAATAATAATAGTAAATACAAAAGAAGTAAAGCAACATCAAAATAAGGATTTAGATGAAGATTACAGATAAATAAATGCAGGAATAATATAATGTTAAATAGACGATTAAAAAAAAGTAAAATGTGATTCACAGTTCGACATGATATTTTTTGAAAGGATTAATAATTAAACCAATGGTTTGAGCAATTGATTTTATTCGTAGTCAATATATTTTGAGACACATGTAAACGATTTTAGAGGGTCATCTATAAAGAGCGTTTCGGTAGTGAGGAGAGAAGGGTTCGTCAAACTTGAATGGAAGGAGAATGTCAAACATTTCTGGACGTCCAGACACTTAACTTGAATATATTACAGACAACATTAAACTTACGAGGGAACATTCCCAACTGTTACATCGCTTTTGAGTCGAGCGTATACACATCATGTAGGTCCTAATGATCTATGAATACTCTGAAAAAAGTTTGTACCGCTAGCTTATTACTGCCGAGATATTGCATTTTTACTGTATTTATAAGCAAAAAAGCCGTGGTCCCCTCAGGAACACTAGGAAAACTGAGTTTCGAATTTCAACTTGAAACTTTGTACAGGGACAGGTCTCAATGATAATAGTTTATTGTGAAAGTTTCAGATCTTTTCATTGCTGCTAGTCTGAAATAAGAATATCGGAATCTGCTGGTGTATATAAGCTATTTTACAATAGTTGTATCTTAGGATAGGAACAACGAAAAGATCTGAAACTTTCACAATCAACTATTCTCATTGAGGCCTATCTCTATGTAAAGTTTCAAGTTGAAATTCGAAATTTAGTTTTTCTAGTGTTCCTGCGGAGACCACGGCTTATTTTCTTAAACATACAGTAAAAATACAATATCTCGGCAGTAATAAGCTAGCGGCATGAACTTTTTTCAGAGTATTCATAGAACATTAAGACCTACATGATGTGCATACGCTCGACTCAAAAGCGATGTGATACTTAGGAATGTTCCCTCGTAAGAAGCATATAGTGGAAGGTTAATTTCATATCAATGATGTCGTGAGTGGGCATGGACATGGAGTATGGGTGTGTGGGTTAGGATATGGTTCAATACAAGATCTCAACCATTCCCATACCTAGATCCGTTTGGATTCCTTCACGAAGTATGAGTAAGAGAGAGGACTATGCTTATTGTTGAAATTACAACCAAAGCTTCATGATAAATGTGCTTGGTTCAGTTAGGGACAAGCAAATTCAAGTACCCATTTCATGGCGCTGTCTACAATCGTATTTCAGTAAACATAGGCGACAGGGAATCGGTTTTATGAAATTTCGGTTATTCGCATGTTGGCGAATTCTGATTAGATCGTTGATTATCGAGTCTAGTGTGACGAATTCAGTAAGTGACGTCTTGCAGATGTCGCTTAAATTTGGATTAGAATCCTAGGCAAATCTTGGAATCGACATAGGGAAAGAACAGATGATCATGAAAACGGTCTGAGTCATAAATCTTCGACTTCCTGATTTTTTTCTTATATTTCTTCAAAGTGACTCAAGTTCGGCCCCTCATCTCCTCTTTAAAATCAATAAAGGTTCAATATTTCTAGTATGACTCCATTAATTATAACACTGATTTCTTATCATTTTCCGATGACAGGAAATGTGTTCAGATTGAATTCAGTTTGATGCTCATTTGCTGCAATAAAAGTACAATCGAATCGATCACGAGAGAAAAACAGATAAAGCAGTTAATATGCAGAAAAGTACTATTAGAAGAGTTCGATGTTCTACAAAACCAATGGAAGATGATACATATTTGATAAGTTACCAATTGCTTTGTTTTCTCTGACTTGGATTAATTGATACTCGAAAGTGTAGGGAGGAACGTAAAGATGGATGTGTGATTTTCATGTTGTAATACGAAGCGAGCAATTTTCATCAAACTAATCGGGGAAAAAACTCTGGAAGTGTCTACATGGTCCAAAAGATCCTTAAGTATGTTTTTTTGTGCTGAAAGTAAAGCAAATGGACGGGCATCAGACAGATTTAGCAACTTCATAATGATAATCAGATAACATGACAAAGTCGAGTTCTCTTTCAAAGCCATAAGATTGAGAGAACGAAAAGACGTATTCGATCTTCAAAATGTGCGATCAAAGCATTCATATTAACTTTTTTCATACGATGACTGCTCCCCATATCTTGATAAAGGTAGAAGGTAAGTGGCCATGTATTGCAACAATCCGACAATATTCGTTCCGTTTCATGATAATCAGAATTATATTGTTCTCGACAATGGAAACTCTATGTTCAAAGACTCAACATAGTGTTGACAAAGACATGGTAGTGTCGATTTCTACAGTCATCGACCGTTCAACTTGTAGGGACAATATAAAGAAGTGATCGATACAAAAATGTATTGATACATAAAATTCAAAGTCTAGATGATAAAGCCAATCATTAACGAAGAGCAGAATGTTGAAACAAGACACGGTTGATTATGAACTGTTTGTTCATCCACATTTCTTTTAGCAAAGAAATCCGACGAAGTTTTTCAGGTCTTTGTTGTTTTATGGCACCTTGCCTTCACATCAGTTGGTAATCAATAGTTGTCAAAGCAGTAAAATTGCATTTAAAATACTGCTTTTGTTCTTCATGAAGTGTATTTTTCTGTGACATATTTGGACTGTTGCAGTGCAGTGAATAGAAATGAAATGAGTGATGCAGGCGTTCTGATTAAGTACTATGAACTACTTGTTTCATTAACAAGTCGTTTTACTTTTTCGATTTCTTTAAACAATTTCTCAGCAAAAAATTCATTTCGAAATAAGTGACTATCAACTGTACTCTCAAATGATCGTTGACAAAAGTCTTGTCTTTCTCAAAGTTTTCCATACGGATTACTGATCAGATGTTTGACTATAACAAGAATCCAGAATCTTTTCACCTTGTGAACTGTAATAGATTCACTGTCGTTGTCTAAACTTTCAGGTAACTGGAGGAGTGAAATCTTATTCGCAAACAAAGGTACGCTTCATCTTCTTGTGTAACCACCTGTTCTTCTATGGCAAGCTACTCTTACACCATCAGCAATTTGATACTATTCTCTCACCAGTGAGATTGACTGAAACATCACCCTGGCTTATCTCAAAGTTAACAACGGACCATATTATGCTCTAAAATCATGGAGCAACCCTTATCTTATGTTTAGCATCCCAGTTAATAGAAGAATCAAAGTTAGACATGCGTCATTCACAGAGAAAGTTGCTATTTGTCAAAAAATTTCACAGATATCATCTATTTCCTCTTCACTGCTTGAAACATATTGTCACTCAAGCTCGCAGAATATTGACTAACATATAATACATGTTATACGAAGAATGTCACTGCTTTGTTTGTCGACGGCAGAGAGAGTATCAATTTCAATCATCATTCTTTTTGCTATTTGCACAATACGATATATGATCGTCACCGTTGCACCAATATTTACTGTAGATCAACATGAAGTTTCATCAACCTACAGGATTCTTTGCTTTCAATACATTACCTTGAAACATAAAGAAGAAAAATAGAATGATTCATCGAATATCAATGAGTGAATAAAAGCCAACTATTGACTCTCCTTACATGACTATAAAAAGGAGTCGTGCGCTTGATAGATGCATTAATCAGTACGAATCATGCCTAACGGTACACTCGAAGTAGTCGTTGCGGAAGGACGTCGTCTTAAGGATCAAGATACGTTTGGTAAAAACGATTCCTATGTGGAAGTCTACTTGGACAAAAAGTACAAACAACGGACTACCATCATTTCGAACACGAATGATCCCGTTTGGAACGAACGATTTTCATTCAATATTCATGACGGTGACGATACCATTCATTTTGATGTCTACGATGACGATGTCGGCGACAAAGATGCAATTGGCAAGTGTAAAGTTAAACTGAAACATGTCTTCGACGATGGAAAATATGATGAATGGGTGAAATTACCGGCGATGCTCGGACTGTCATCCAATGGCGAAATACATATCATCATGAGATTTAGAGTGAGTACTGTTCAGACAAAAGCTGTCATCTCTAATCATTGCTTCCTCTCTATTGTAGCCATCTTAATTCACATGATCAACAAAGCAGCGCGATGATGGAAACAATTCTTATCTTACTCGCTTCTAATCTCTCGATGTTGTGTTTTCTAATCAAGACTAATAAATAAAACTCGTATAAGGAAAATCAATAGATATCGTCAGCTATCTGTTATTGTCAGAGACTGCTGGTCAAAAATATATTGGAGCGCTTGAGAATGTGGGCGTGAATGTAGGTGTGACTAGGTGTGTGAATGTGGATGTGAGTGGGTGCGTGTGAGTAAGTGATGCAATGGGTCTTCTTTTCATCGTCACTGCCACTTTCACTCAATTACCAGCACATCAGATCACATCCGCACCCACACCCTCTGAAGCCATCTGATATCGGATCAAATCTTTTTTAATAGGATCCATAGGCCATATTGAATCATTTGGAGACAAAGATAATACAGAGCATTCTTCGATGCCTATAGATGAACTTAAATTACTAACGGATAAGTTGAAGAAGAGTGAATATTCTAATATCATATGTGTCAGTTATTTTAAAGCAAAAGTAAACCAAAATCATTAAGAAAGACTTCAAATATTTTCATACTTCTTGACTGAGACATTTAAAACGTGTCAAAATTTGTTGATAGTAAGTTGAATAAGACTTTATTTTTAAAAAAGATAATATAATAATTATTCATCAATAATGAAAAGTACTTTTTTTTTAATGTTTTGTGTTATTTGAATGCATAAGTTTAGTTTAACTTGTTGGTTTGTCAACGTGAGGAGCGTAACGTGGACGTGATCTAATCAAAGAAAAATAAATGAGTTTGCATTTGTAGTATTTTTTTAAACAGACCTTTTTTTCTTCTTCGCTGTTGCCTGACTGTCTTCGGGTTGTGGTTCTGGTAGATAAACTATGGGGGAAACCTTTTCATCTTTGTTTGAAAATTCTTTACGGTTTTCCATCGCTTTAGCTTCTTGGCAGTCATGAATGTTTCCTTCTATATGAGAATAAAATCTACTATTTATATGAGTAGTACTATCTATTTACGATTACTGTCTATTCCAGAAGCATTCAAGTTATTTCCCTTTGGATGATATATATTTACTTGAAGATGTGTATCCCATTGTGGAATATGTTTACCTGTGCGCAGAAAAGAAAAAACTACTTCACATATTTGAAAGATACTATATACCATTGTATTCTGCAACTGCAGCAGCGGCCGATTCCTTGTTGACATAGGTTACTTTTGCGTTACACCAGCCGTTCTTCTTTTTTGGACGTTTAAAAATAGATATTTCAGTTTTCTGATTATTTGGATTGTGCTAGAAAATATCGAAATATTGAATAATACGTAAACACGTTTTCATATTCAGTTTAGTGATGCGACTAATCTTTGAATGTACTATATGTCATGTCAAACTGTACCCAAATAACTGGATAGATTAGATCATGTGCATTGGATGAGACAAATACAAGTAATAGTTGATTTTATAGGAAAATCTTCTGGCGAAGGGATGAGCAGAACTAATCTTCTACTTATTTCAAATTTTAATCATGTTTATACGCATCCTGTTCACTCATTGTATAGTATGTTTGATATAAATTGTGAGAATCTAAAATTTCTTATATATGTATAATAATGATAAGTGTACCTTGATAGGTCCAACTTTTGAAAATAGATCAAATATATCGTTAAGTTGGACGATAGCAGGTAAATTTCTGATAAATATGGCATCTTCTGCATTGTGATTGGTATCATCAACGGGTGAATCTGAAACTGATGAAGCGTCACTTTCATCGTTCGGTTCATTTGTCGCTGCTAAACAAACAGTAATCGTACATGACCAACGCTTGCTTTAAAAATTCACAAAAACATTTACTTACGCTTTTGTAACTGATACATCTTTTGTGTCAGTTCCTTAATTTCTTTGTCATGTTGTTGAACATGATCGATAAGTTGTCGATTTTCAGCAATCAGTGAAGCTAATACTGGTCGCAATGGTTCAAAAATACATGTCGTATTATGATTCTGTAATTCACCACGTGGTCCTTCCCAAGGACATTTAATGTCAGCAGCTTTACATTGAACTACTGATTCTGGACAAACCTTGTTAATATGATCCACAAAGTTTCCACGTTGTAAACCAGTTTGTGCACATAATATGCACTGAACACGAAGTTGATCAAGTATATTCCGCAAGGGACGACTGACTTGGGTGAGTTCATTGATCGATAAGGGCTTCTTAACACACACAGGACATGAACAATTGTTACTCTGATGAAGCCATTGTGTGATGCATGCGCGACCATATGTATGTTCGCATGGTGTACAAACTGGATCCTTAAGAGGCTTATGACAAATACTGCATATTAAATTTCGGTCAATGGACTGCTCATCCATGTATTCCATAAATTCAAATTCACAGCCGTCTGTCATTAGTAACTGGAAAACAGTATCTATAAATAATCTGCATTGATTTTTTAAAAACAGCTATTATTTATGGCATGTAATAGTCATTAGTTTTAGAGATGTATTAAAGTATTTTTTTAAAACGTAGCAGATTTGCGTAATTAATTAAAGAGTATCGCACTAATGAGGGAACATATTTGAATGTTCTCCCCTGAGAATGAGTTCGGATGCATTCTATGTATTGGGGACCTCGATGAATATTTCGAATATTAATATCGTAGCTGTCCCCACTCAGGTCTCGAAAAATTAGAGTATCAAATTTTTTCTTTTTTAGGCTCTCTCTTACTAGTAGATGTATTTTGTTCTTTTTCGCTTTTTTGTTAAATTTACAAGAACAATCAGTTTTCTTTCTGAGAAGACAACTTGAAATGAACATAAGTCGATATGAAGGCGGTATCTCGTTATCATAAGTGAACATATCACAACTATGTTTCTCAAGCAAATACTCATCTGATCGATTACTTATCGTTTTTGATAATACAGGGAAGCAGTAGATATAAATAGCTAAGTTGAAAAAATAGATGTGACATGTTCACTTATAATAACAAGATAGCGCCTTCATATCGACTTATGTTCATTTCAAGTTGTCTTCTCACAAAGAAAACTGCTTGTTATTGTAAATTTGACAAAAAAGCGAAAAAGAACATGACACATCTACCAGTAAGAAAGAGCCTAAAAATGAAAAAGTTTGATACTCTAATTTTTCGAGACCTAAATGGGGACAGCTAAGATATTAATCTTCGAGATATTCATTGAGATCTCTAACAGATAGAATGCATTCGAACTCATTCTCAGGGAAGACACTGAAATATGTTCCCTGATGAGAGTAAGACAATAGCAGCCAGTATCCAAGCGAACAGAAAAAAAGAAAAAGCGAGTGAAAACGCTATAGTGATTTCGACCATTTTCGGTTTCTCATCACGATTTCCGATGGTCAGCCAAAAACATTTAAATAAGTACAGTGTGACAACGAATACTTCTTACACGGGATAAAATTTTGGATAGTTTATGCGTTACAAATTCTTAGCCATTTTGAGATCTACTTACTATAAGCATTGCTGACTCACAATTAAGAACCACGATTAGCATCCTAAAATGCCCAGATTTTCCGTGTATTGACAAGTTCCTTTATTTTTAGTCTAGTTTCATGCCTTTCCTGTTTCCAACCGGCTATCCGATAGGCACTTCGACATGTCGATTTAAGATTGCCATGAACATCGAAATTTCAAACGTACCCTAGAATTCTCACTTTCCGATGAGTCGAGAGCTTGGCGATAGGTCAGTAAAACGCTGAGTTTTTGACCAGCCGAACGATTTTTACTGAGAGAATCAAAATTTGATCAAAATAAAAAGGATTTTTTTCCTATAGTATGCCTTATTCTCGAGACGTCAAAATCTATCGATATAAACGCGGAGAAGATTCGAACATGGGTACTTACAATTAATATTCGTCGAACATCTAAACTAAATATGAACTATTGTTCTTCGATCAAAGTTATCTTTTCAACTCTTAGAAGGATAACAGTTTCAAGATTGTTATTTTAACACTTGCTAACAGTTCTTTAAAATAAAAATAAAAACTTTTTAATCGAATAAAAACATCTGTTGCATGTCTCTAAATAGAGAAAACGTTTTTTTCGAGTCTCTAATGCCATCTACGGAGTTTATTTGATAAATAGTTGATATAGGTGATAAAATAGAGTCTGTGGGGGTAATTCTGATCAAAAATTAAAAATTTCATTTTATTTTTTTTCGTTCTCATTCACCTTACTTTGTAGAAAGGTGATTTTTTTATCATAACTAGATCAAAGTGTCTTCTATCAACTGACGAAAGAATCTCTGAAAAAGCATGTACTAGAAAAAGTAATAGCAAAAATGGTGAGAGGGGATGCGAGCTGATCCGAATTACCCCAATTGGGATAATTCGGATCAGTCAATCAAACTAGTCCGGGTAATTCCGATCACTCCAGCAAAAATAGCTGTAATGTTTTTCCCCAACTCATAACTTTTTTTTTGTCCATTGTCATATGAATCAAAACTACACCATTCGATAGCTCAAAGTCTTGTCCATGGAACCTGAAAATATTTCGATGGATGAATGAACCGTTGCGATATACTGAATAAAACTCTGAGGCCATTCTCAACCATGTAAAAAAGCATTTGGGGTAATTCGGATCATTCTAATTCCCTTGATTGTAATCAGGGTCTTAATCCCGAAATTGACTGTGTTTGTCGGCAGAGTAATAGTTCGAATCCATGTCACAGGAAAAAGCGATTTTTTAGTGGCATCCTTAGGTCCTGAAGTCCTATCCCATTGGAACATAAGTTCTGCACGTTTTTTTTTCGTTGTTAGGAGTTTCACACTTGATACCTCTTGACTAGAAAGAGGTATAAATCTGAAATTTTTAGCGT
Organism: Rotaria sordida; assembly: GCA_905250125.1. Lineage (NCBI taxonomy): Eukaryota > Metazoa > Rotifera > Eurotatoria > Philodinida > Philodinidae > Rotaria > Rotaria sordida. The sequence continues at coordinate 33,456 of CAJNOL010000212.1, forward strand.
AGATAGAACTCATAAAGCTCTATCAATTCTAAAATTTTCAGATTCATTTATCTTCCTAGTCACGAGGTATTAGGCCTGAAACTCTCCTAACAACGAAAAAATCCTCCAGAACTTATGTTCCAACAGGATATTTGGTTTTTTGATCGGAATCATTTATCCGAGTATTCACCCAAATTATTGTGAAGTTATGTAGAATACATTCGCGATCTTCATCTGCATCAGTTGAGGCAGGAAGACTGCTATTTGATGGGAGTGTTAATGCTGATATTTGCTTGATTTTGATCTTTACTTGATGGCGCGATTGCTGATTTGAAAAGATGAACGGAAATTGAAATACGCATATTCACCACGAGAAACTACGAAGAAATGAGTTCTGCTTTTTTTATTGAAAGTAGTCATGGCGAGAAACAAATAGAATGTATATAAACAATTTTTTTTGGTGAGTTTTTTCCAACTTTCTTCCAAGTAATTTTCTTTTTCAGTTCTGTGCTTCGGTACTGTGTTTACTTTTGAATTCGAATTTCTGTTGCTCCTCTCGAGAGCACTCTCGAGTGAAAATGATGTTGATGCTTCGCCAAAAGTATTGCATTGGTTCATTTTCTCTTGTGCGACACTAAACCTTTGCGCTTACGTGTCCGTTGTCGTCGTTTTCGAGCACAGATATACTCGTGCATTGTAATTCAGTATCAACACTGATCCCAAGAGCTCATATCTTCTTTCAAGCCGTTTCAAACGTATCAGTCAACGATGTCCATGAAAAATAAGAAAGAGAGTGATTGAAAAACACTCAGAGTGACATTGATTCTATCCGATTGGAACATAAATTCTGCACGGTTTTCTTTGCTGCCATAGTAGTTTTAGATCTTATATCTCACAACTAGGAAGAAACAAAAATCTGAAATTTTTAGTTTGGATACGACTCATAAAGCTCTGTCAATTCTATGAATTTCACATACAAATCTCTTCGTCGTCACGAGATATAAGATCTAAAATTCCTCTACCAGCAAAGAAAAACGTGCAGAACTCATGTTCCAATAGGATATATTAAGGGAATACCTTTAGGTCCTCAAGTCCTATATTAGGGGCTAGCTTTGGGTCCTCAATTCATTCAATAGCGCGTACCCCTGGGCCCTGAAGTCCTATATTAGTGGCTACTCTAGGTGCTCAAGTTCTGTATTAGGGGGTATCTTTGAGTCTTCAGGTCTTACAATAGCGGGGTACTCATGGGTCTTCAAGTCATATATCATAGCATAGAATGTGTATGTCTGTTTGATACGCGTACAGTGTGGCGCTATAGTGTATCTCTCGCTCTTCTTTCGCTTGATCTCCTCTTTTTTCTTCCTTCTAACTTTTCTGCAGCATGATTTTTTCTGGGTGTATTAATAGCTCTTTAAACACTAATTCTTCAACGAAACAAAGCAGAAGAAGAAAAAGCAATATGAACAAGTAGCGTGGATCGAGGCGATCCACCGGGTCCTTTCACTGCATAAAGTCTTTTACCATTTAGATGCCTGTTTCTGAACTACAAAAACTTAGCTGAGGGAGTTTACCCTTCTGTATGCATTAATATCCTCCGCTATAACATTGCAATTAATTTTGATTGTTTGTCTGCTTCTTTTTCTTTTTGACTAATGTTTTCATTTCTCTTTATACTACTGATTGCTTAGTGATAAATATCTTCATTGCAATATTCGCATGCGTATAGCACTTGAGGGCCTAAGGGTACCTCATAATGTAGGACTTGATGACTTAGGGGCACCCCCATAATATAGGGCTTGAGGACCTAAAAATATCCTTATAATATCGAACTTGAGGACCTAGGGGTACCTCCCTAATATAGGACTTGAGCACCTAGAAGTACCCTCCTAATATAGGACTTGAGGTCCTAAAGATACTCCCTTAATACAGGACTTGAGGACCTAAAGGTTACTCCCTTAATATAGGACTTGAGGACCTAAAGTACCTTCGTAATACAGAAGTTGAGGTCCTGGGGGTACCTCCCTAATATAGGACTTGAGGACCTAGGGAGACCTTCCTAATATAAGACTTGAAGACTTATGGGTACCTTCCTAATATAGGAGTTCAGGACCCAGGAGTACGCGCTATTACAGGCATTGAGGACCCGAAGGTACTTCCTAATATAGGACTTGAGGATCTAAAGGTACTTCCATAATATAGGACTTGAGCACCTAAAGGTAATCCCCCTAATATAGGACTTCAGGACCTAAGGATGCCACTAAAAAATCGCTTTTTCCTGTGACATGGATTCGAACTATTACTCTGCCGACAAACACAGTCAATTTCGGGATTAAGACCCTGATTACAGTCAAGGGATTTAGAATGATCCGAATTACCCCAAATGCTTTTTTACATGGTTGAGAATGGCCTCAGAGTTTTATTCAGTATATCGCAACGGTTCATTCATCCATCGAAATATTTTCAGGTTCCATGGACAAGACTTTGAGCTATCGAATGGTGTAGTTTTGATTCATATGACAATGGATAGAAAAAAAGTTATGAGTTGGGGAAAAACATTACAGCTATTTTTGCTGGAGTGATTGGAATTACCCGGACTAGTTTGATTGACTGATCCGAATTATCCCAATTGGGGTAATTCGGATCAGCTCGCACCCCCTCTCAGCATTTTTGCTATTACTTTTTTCTAGTACATGCTTTTTCAGAGATTCTTTCGTCAGTTGATAGAAGACACTTTGATCTAGTTATGATAAAAAAATCACCTTTCTACAAAGTAAGGTGAATGAGAACGAAAAAAAATAAAATGAAATTTTTAATTTTTGATCAGAATTACCCCAACAGACTCTATAAAATCAATATTAAAAAAAAAATTTTCAAACATTCAAAACACAAAACTCGTTATGGCTATGTTTTTTGTCAAAAACGTTTATGGATTCGGATCTTACTTGTTATTTTTCATCATTTAATGTTAAATATTTTTTAGAAAATTATGCAATTAAACAAAATATATGTTGAATATAAATCATCCTACTAAGGTAGCTGAATGGAAGAAACATTTGTAAATTACTTTTGGAATGAGTTTCATGAAATCAAAATTAACCACACCACTTGAATCTGTTATTCCGTTAGACCTGCTTCTATTGGACCACCTAATATTATTCTTTCGATATGTTTCTTTTCTCGAGTATTCAAAACTTCGATGAGTATCGAAGGATCTTAAAGTGCTTGAGAAGTCCAAAATGAATATCCAATAGAATACAGTTTTCGAGTGGTCGGAGTCCGATTACTACTGGTAGGATCGAAATCAAGAACGAACAAAAACTATATATTTCAAATTTTCGAGCGCTCGTCGCATCCATCGTATGATTCTTAAAGTCTGCTTGGATTATGCTTTCTCATGAATTTCTTGTCCGTGTGAGTGATTCACAGAATATTAATAATTGGTATGCAGATAGATAGATATGTCTCTTTATCCATTAACTTACTGCAAAGCTATCTAGCAATCGGCCTACCTCACTAATTATCTACCTACGTATCTAACTACCTACAGAACTACCTATCTATCTAACTAGCGTACTTCACTAACTGCGTCCTATCTACTTATCTACACCACTGCTTATCTATCGATCTAATCACCTACTTAAATCCCTAAACAAAAACCTTTCTCTCTTTTAAACTGTATTGCATCTCTTTGGTTCCTAATGAATGTTCATTACAGAGTGTCTCAAGTATTTGATTTCAGTATAGTTAAGACTGATTAGAATTTGCTTCAACAGAGAATGTATGTCTTTCAACACTAAGCGAGTATTTTCGCAGATTTCTTCATGATTTGATTATATCTATTTTGGATTTTCTAACGTTTTAACTGTTTTGAGCTTATTTAAATCTGGGTCATCGACTGTACATTGTCGATTGGTCATTGAGTCAGTAGCGAAGAGGACTTCATAGGTAAGAAAAGTAGTAATACGATTAGCAGACCACTAGCAGAAATAATAAGATAAAGAAGAACTCTTCAAAGTTACTCATTTGTGGTAATGATTAATGCCATTGAAAGATGTACATTCTTCATTGAAGTAAAATATGATAAGTCATGTGCTATAATAAAATGAAGTGCTTAAACCGTTCTTACAATAAATACTCAGTTGATACCAAACGGATGCAATATAGAAAAAAATAGGTAGTAAAGTGTAAAACATGGTATAGATACTTGTGCTTTACATAGAAAAATGATTTCATCAGATAACTGGTATTAGTATTATGTCTTTATGATGTGTATTATGTTGTTTAAGTATCATATTTTTGGCCTTTGATAACAGCAGATATATATATAATGAATTCATTCGAGTTCAATATATTATTTCAAGTTGACTAGAAATTCTTGGCTATATCTGTAACGGTATGTGAGGAATTCAAATGTCTGTCTCTATACTTCAATACTAATTTTAGATCGTGTTTTACAAAAGGGAGAAGAGAAGACTTGCAGTCTGAGATGGAGCTAACTATCCATCTATCTAATTATCCACCCTCTTAATCTATTACTATTAAAAAAAAAGATGAAATGAAAAAAGATTTCTTATTCCATTCTGGATATTAATATTTGACTTTGTCACATGTGAATGTTACACCTGCATCATTATTCTCAAATATTTTTTTGTCCTTTCTTCTGTCCTCTATTATCACAAACATTAATAAAAGAAAAAATTTAGTCACGTATGAAAATAGGTACATGCATGAGAAAAGCTTCCATATGTATGATAGTAGAGAAGAAAAATAAATCGAGAGAGTAATAAAACATAGAGAGTGCAGACAGAAAGTTACAGAACATATGGTGACAGAGGAAGGTCATGTAAATCAGTGTTGACTATGCTCGATAGCAGAAGTATTTACGATTTTACCTCACAACTTTCATTACTTATATAAATCTACAATAATAAAGTAAATAAGACAGGAAAACAAAAAAAAAATGATAGTTTGCTACTTTTTTTGATATTATTTCTCCTTATCGGGATACAAAAACAAATAACTGATACAGTAAAGAATTTATATGCAGAGAATAGAAAATCGCTCAGTTTGCTTTTTGTTTTCTTTCAGATTTTTTTCAAAAGTAACTAAGCTTCTCAAGACTCAATAATCGATTTAGATAGTTCTGCTGAACTAAAACTGTCTTATTGTGTCGATATAAAGACAAATAATTGTGTTATTACTTTTTAATACCAGCTTATAGTTATTAACTGTGAGATATTCAGTTCAAATAAATAACCAAATCATATATTCAATTAAATCACTTTGAATGCACCTTTTGAAACAAGATTTAGTTTTTATCGTCACAGTTGAGTCTCTGCAAGATGAGCAGTGACTCCGCACTTGATTCACATTTAAAATGAAAAACAAAATCATGTTTTAAAATAACATACTTTTAAATATAGAATCGATCAGTTTTCTTCTATGAACTTCAGTTTTCTTATTTCAAACTTATGCATGAGCGTTAATGGACGTCATAATTAAACTTTCAATTATTTTAAACATTTAGTTGCCCTTTCGATGTTACCATTCGTCTAGCTTAAATTATTGAATTACATGCCACACACTATTCATGGTATCATCAAAAGCTAAATGAAAAAAAAGGCAAGCATAGGATGCAAATTGGTTAGTCTACACAAGCTAGGAGAAGTCGCATACATTTCTTGTTTAAAAATGTGAGACTTTCAAGGTGACATAATCAAATCTCCATCCTCCGTATACTAAAGAAGCTAAATAGTCAATTGGTGTTAGTATCTATTCTGACAAAAAAAAACGAGAGTTAACTATAAAAACAGCCTACACGAGCTTGGTTGTTGTAATGTTTTAATAATAATCACTCAATATAATTATGAGTGTTTGATTTGTAAATAAACAAAACATCTAATTGGACAATGTTGTGAATGGTTATAGTAACCATTTAAGAGAATCCAACGAGTTAAAGGAAAATATGGATACCATTGTAGAGGCACATGAAATCGTGCGATGGCACATAGACTTAGCACGAAATACTAGCCGCCCATAGAAAATAAATGTTTTCAAAATACAGATTTTTATTATTAGTTGTGTTCCTATTGCAATGTTTTCAGATTTGAGGCTTGTGATATTAAATTTAAAAGTTCTAGTTCGTTTTGTTTTATTCAAATCTGCACACTAATTGGTATAATTTCTATGCTAAGCATTTTATGAAAGCAAATATGCACTGCGATTTAAGTTTAAAAGAACGAGTTTCAGCATTCAACTGGTTACATTAGCTAATTGCTTTCATTTTACAATACAGCTTTTTAGTAATCAATTGAAACAATCACATGCAGCAAACCAAATCATTTAATGTTAGAAGCGAATCAACAAAACAGCTCTGTCCTACTCGTTTAAGACGTTTCATCTTGAGCTGAATTATATTATCACACAGAACCATTCGCATAACTGTCTAATAAAGTGTTTCCATCAAAATAAGTGAACGATCTTATAGGATAATTCAACTTATAACGTGAAAGAATCCGATCAAAACTGCTCAACACGCATGACAATTAGACTACACATGTGAAGTTTTTGAAATATTTTCTTTCAATCCATTATTTTTTCATAAATTTTTGACATAATTTGAAGATTAATTCCACATAGTGAGATGCACTCAGATTTTTTTAGTCAATACGAATTTTCCATTATACGATTTCATGTGTCTCTACAATGGTGTCCACATTTTCCCTTAACTCGTTGTTTACCTTAACCCTTTCAATCCCGTCATTTTCTTGCGTTCTGCATGAACAAGAAAAAAGAAGATAGATCTCTCTCTTTTGCGTTCTGTCGTCATAATCAGCCGTATTTGGAATCTACTGTAAACATCGCTAGCCATAAAAAAAAATCAACTTCATGTTTCAAAAAAGAACATGTGTAATGAACAATAAAATATAAAGAGCTAGACTGAGAAAATTATACTATTCATAAAATCGAATACATGTACATCATTTTTTATTGAATAATCAAAATAAAATGTCATATCAGGAGGAAAATATTATCGATCAAGAAGATGACGTAGAAAATTATATGAAGGCTCTCGACGATTCCGATGTTGATGACTTTGAAGAAGAGTTAAAACAAATGAACCACTCAGAGAGTGAAGAATACAGGTGATAAACGAGAAGTTGTATATCTAAGAACTCATGAATTACAATAAATTTTAGTGATACTGATGCAATATGTCAATCGAGTAAAGTAATGCATTCATTGGAGAATATGGATCTCAATGGCACAAGCAATGACAATGAGATAAAACAAGCAAGAACAGAAGAAAGCGAAGAGTACAGGTGATGAAACGATACCGATGTTACATAATATCTAATTGTACTACTGTATAGTGACGATGAGAATACTTATCCAACAAAAATTGTAACAACAGAATCAACGTGTGCGAGAAATGTATCTAAAGAAGAATGGATATTTGTCTCACCAGAGACTGATTGTAGATCCAACTGTTCATCGGTTTCCAGTGAACCATCAGGATCTACTTTTCTTCTTTCATCAAATCCAGTGCCATCGAATTTTTACGAAAAGATGCTTCCTGATTCTCTATTCAACTACATTGCGGAATGGACGAATCGTTGTGCTGAACTGCGTTTTGTAAATACATCCGAGAAGAAAGATGATCATTGGATTGATGTGAGATAAAATTGACTCATTATCATAATTTATGGATCTATATAATCTAGGTTACTTGTAATGACATGAAAAAGCTCTTTGCAATGTGCGTACATATATACGAAAGAACCTAGTCATTTTTCAGTTTATTCAGTATTCAACTCTTTTACCAAGAAGTTCAGTAGGTGTCGAAAGGTCGGCATTGTTAAAAATATCCACAATTTTTAATTGAAACGATGTTAGCTCCAAGTACATTCTTTTGTTTGGTGGAATATTTCCTTCTGATACTTCAATATTGTCAATTGAACGTTTAAGAGACGAAGATGATGACGAAGCCATTTTGCCAATAGATTGTTTATTCAATTAATTAGTAAAAAAGATGAAATCTTATAGTTAAAAAAAAACACTTGTACATTTGTTAGAAAAATTTATGTAAATAATTTCGCTGGTAATTTAGGAGTACCAAAGGAGCTGTCATCGAAAAAAAATGAAGACACCTGATTCCGCTTTTATGCGAAGTGGTGAGCTCCTCTTGGTAAGATTTCAGGATAAAAAATCAAGTGGTGAAAAAGAAATCTTTGTAATTGATTCGAAAGGAACTGCTGGAATTTCGCAGGTTGAGCGATACGAAAAGGGTAATATCATTTGACTTGCAATTGTAAGATGTCGAAAAATTTTCAATTACAGGTGGCATCAAAAAACAAGTCTTGAAACCTACAAGTATTATCGATTACAACAAAAATATAAGAGGTGTTGATATATCAGATAGTGCTCTACATCATACTCTCATCAATAGGAAAACATATCGATGGTTTATCAAACTAAGTCTTCACTTCATTACTCGACTGTTATTCAATTCCTATATCATGTACAAAGAGTCAAAACCTAATACGACGTTGAATAATTTTCTTATGATGTAAGATTTTGGTGCATTAATTAGAAAAATATTTTGCTCGTTTTTTCAGTTATGTACAAGAGACTATGGAAGCAACCGGCATTGCACGCAAATCAATGAGAGATTATACATCGAAACAAAAACGATCTATCTCACTTAATGCCATCAATTCTAGTTCAAAATTAGTGGCGAGAACTATTCAACACTTTTCACGTGAGACTGTTTCTACTTGTTTAATTTTTCTATGAATCTATGACTTGTAGGAAAAACTGATATTGATTCGCAATCAAATCGACACAAGCAAAAAACGATGTGTACTATGTCATACAAATAAGATTCTGAAAATAACTATTTATCAGTGCCAAACTTGTGTTGAAGAGCCAGGTCTTTGTTTTCCAGACTATTTTGAAAAATTTCATCTTACTCTAGTCAATAAAATAACAAAATAATAATTTTGAAATAAAATACGTTATCTACAACCAGCACAGTTTTGATAAAAGAATGAAACAGTCACTAAGTTCGAGGCGATGAAATATGGATCGCCGCCATTTTGAAATCATTTAGATCCTTCGTCTTTTTCTTGGAATATAACATATGATATACATTATCGAAGAAGACGACAGAACGAAAAAAAATTGTTTCGTGTTCTTCATGTCATCTACGAGATGACATGTGGGATTGAAAGGGTTAACTGGTTACCACAGGGCCCTAATAATGTTAATAACAATAAAGAAGAAAGGTAATGATGATAACAACAATGGTGATAAAAGAAGTTAACAATAGGGCTTGTCCACGTAACTCTGTCACAGCGTTACGTCTTTGCTCACTTTGCTTTGGCCATAACTTTGAAAGGAAAAGTCATAGAGAGACGAGCGACGTCTTAAATTGAAAAGAAATTTGTTTTGAAGCTTTTGAGATCTGTCTGAACTCATAAAAGTGTTTCCTCAAAAGTCTATCACTGAAATGCTGAGACCTACTTTTGAAAAATCCATCGGAAAAGGAGGTGTTAGTATTCTGGTCATGGATTTTCGAAAACACATTTTTATGAGCTTAGACAAATCTCAAAAACTTTAAAACAAATTTCTCTTCAATTGAAGATGTCACTCGCCTCTCTATGACTTTTTCTTTCAAAGTTATGGCCAAAAACAAATCGAGCAAAAACGCAACGCTGTGACACTCTGCCGCTAGCGTTACGTGGACAAGCCGAATAACAGAAAAACAAACAACAACTTGCTAGGGAGAGAAACCAAAGAAAAATATCAGAGAGGAAGAGCAAAGACAACAACAAAATATATATAGAGTGAGCGTCATAGAATGCTATCTATTGACGCTAACAAAAATGTCAAGCGTTTTGTCTGTGCAGACAGCCACAAGTAGTCGAATGATACGTAAATATATGCATTAACATGCTCAAGTTTTGAATTATTCAGCGTTTACAAAAATTTTTTCACACTTAAACGTTATAAAGATATTATTTCGCTCGTGCAAGTACTTATCTAGAAATTAAAGTCAATGGAAAACTGTATAAAAGCGTGACGTTTCGAGATTTCAAAGATTAGCTTTCTTAATACGTTTATAACTATCTGTTGCTGATCACTAAAACGCTTACAATGATAAACCAAATGAATATGAAAAGTTTTGGTTCGAAACATGTTCATAATTGTCTGATTTTGACCTGACTGCTAAAAATTTCAAGTTTGAAATATAAATAAAGACATAAATATCTGTATGGAAAAATGATCAAAACATTTATTTTTCAAGCAGTAATACGATTATCAATTATCACTCCAATCATGATAGTAAACATGCTGCCAAAAAAACGCGTAAAACTTAGACTTTTGGATGATTGACACACGTACAAGATAGAATGAGCATGAATACATTCATAAAACAAACTTTTTGAATATTTACGCAACTATATACATGTACATTCGATAGCAATATTCCATATACATTCATACTCAAAACTTGGATTTCCTGGTGTTTACATGATCGATTTTTTCAACGTGTACTTAAATGCGTAGAAAAGACTACTTTCAAGCATTTAGACGCTTTTTTGCAAAATTGTGCCTGTCTGAGTAGTGTTAAGCTTCAAAGTTGAATTCAATTGAATAACTAATTTTTGGAGTTTCAGCTTTCAACTTTCAATTGTCTATGTCTTCATGACACCCACATCAAGAGAGATGCCCTCTGTACGTGCTTCTGCAGAGTCCGCATCGAGAAAGATGGGGTGCGTACGTGTTTCCGTGGCATCCCCATCAAGCGAGTAGCTGTGTTTATCTGAAACTTGAAATTTAACCTTTCAAACTGCAACTTGTGTTCAATTGAATTCAACTTTCAAATTTGAAATTTGTGACGATGTTATAATATTATCGATTAGAGTATTACATTATTGGTCATTCGAGAAATTTAATATCTTATAATATTCTAATGAAAAGCGTATCAACAGCATAGTTTGATCAAGTACGGATGCTAATTTTTTTTTTGGATGTTTAGTAGTTTTTCATCTAATAAAATTATTTATACATTTCTTTATATTTAAATGAATAATTAGAAAACTTACGAATTAACTACGAAGATTATATCAATCTTTTAAAATTATCGACATCAAATTGGGATTTCTGTTAAAGAATTTTTAATTATTAGATCATCAATGCAATCTTTAATAAATAATATTGATTATTTAACTTTAATGTTAGATTTATTTTCATATTTAAGATCGATCATCATCTCTTCACCGTATTCCATATGACTATGATAAACAATTAATATTAATATTAAAAAATAAACATTTTCAAAAGTTATATGTATTAAAAATTGATGATGAAATTTTATCTGAACGATCATTAAATAATATTGAACCAGATGATTAACAAATATTATTTAAAAAAAATATTTAGTAATGAAAATAAATTGTAACTATTTAAGTATTTACTATTATGAAGAACGCTCCATTGGAAGAAAAATTGATGAGTAGAGATATAATTTTGATATTGATTCATGAACATTAAATTTACGTCAATTTAAAGATTTTTTTTGTTACAATATATACAGTGTATACCTATTTTAAATAAAATATTCAATCAGATTCATCCTATCTAGAACAAGAACTATATCAATAATCAAATGTTATTATCATTGAAATAAAAAAAAGTTTCACTTAAAATTGAAACTAGAAAATAATCAAAATACTTGAATGATAACTTCATGCAGTTTATTTTGGCCGATTAATTTCTACCATTCTAATCTTTTTATCATCATTGATAATTTGATTATTAAATTTTATTAATTTGAATATGAATAATACTAATCAATTACCACTTAATTGTATTAAACTTCAACCACAATTATTAAAACCAACAGAAAAGTTTTTCAAAAAATTTTTTTGTACGCTCAATGAGATAGAGACTATGAATATACTTAGATCGTACTAAAAAATAGTGACGGAAGTACTTTAACTTCTTTTAAATAGCTTAAAGAAACTTTCTCTTTATATGGACTGATAGTAAATACGACGCTCTATTTTTCTGTGCTCTTGCATCCTTCTTCAATTAACATCATAATAAGAAAATTTCGATAAGAGCTATTTATTATAATATGTAAAACACGATCTAAAAGCAGTGTTAAACTACATAGGGCAGACATTTGCACCCTTTCCCTAAAGATAATCACAGATGGTATCGATAGAGCGTCACAGATAGTGCCCAACGGATCCAACCTGAACTCAAATCCGATCGACACAAAATTTTGAGACCAGACTCGATAGGTTCTAAACATGTTTCACATTTTAATCCCACAGAAATTGCACTAATAACTTTCTTTTATTACCTCCTTTAATGCCTAACTGTCTATATACATTAGCGTACACAAAAAGTAGTGCCAACAGAAAAAAAAAAGAAATACAGAAACAAATTCATCGAGTTTTTATTCTATCGAATGTTCGAAATAATCGCCGTAGTTATTCACGCACAATTGTACTCGTTGAATCCATTTATTGAACCTTTTTCTATATTCTTCTTTATTTAAAGAATTCATGAGATTGTTGCATCATAATGCAACGATTCTGAATCGTTTTGATCATTATAGATTTTTTTTGATTAAGTCGAATAATCAAAAAATTACATAGTACCAGATTCGGAGAATTACGTGAATGCAGCATTATTGTCATACCTTCCGTTTCAAAAGAATTGGACACATCTTTATGAATATATGATCTCTTATTAGAAACGGATAGGTATAACTGAGAGAATGTGGAAAAAAGAGAGCGGAAGCTCAAGAAGAGAATGCACGATCTGATGTTATCGTCACATATCATAATAAATGGCTCTTATCGAAAATTTATTATCACGATATTAGTTGAAGAATGCTGCAAGAGCATAGAAAAATAGAGCGTCGTATTTACTACCAATTCATATAGAGAGACAGTTTCTTTAAGCTTTTTTTTGAAGGAACTAAAGTACCACTGCCACTACTTTTAGTGCAACCTAAGTGTATATATATTAATATATATTGTATCAGCTTCAGTAAATGATGATCAGATGTCATAGCCTTTTATTTTCATATGATTATTCATTTATAATCAAAATAAATCATATTAACATAATATTTAATACTATAACAATTGTTGAACGTCGACGTATATCAATGGAAAAATTAAAACAATGTTTTTATTGATGTTTTACCAAATTTAAAACATTTAATTATAATTCATACGGAATTCCCATCTATACAAAAATGAATTAGCTTCAATATTCAATATAAAAGACTTCAACAATAGAAAATTTATAAATAGTTTGATGAAAACAAATTCTATTTTTTTTTCAAATCTGCGAGGTTTATAATTAACATTTCATTATAAGACTCATGATGAGTTGGATAATCAATGAAAAATGATAATGAAATTATTAAAAAATTGTTTACAATTTAAAAACTTTATCAATCTTTGCTATTGATACCTTTCGATCACTTTGTTTATGATAAAACTACGTGATTCATTAAGACTCACTTTGTCACATAATCACCGTGTTTCTTGCCCAAATTTTACCAAAAATTGTCTTCATATATACGGACCTATTCAATTCATTGAATATCAATTAGTTCGCTAGATGTCCAATGATCGATGTTTTTATTAGCTTCATTAGAACATCAAACAATAAAAACAAAAAATTTTTCATTCATCTTAAATGTAGATGCGTAAGTTCTAGTTAAATTTTTCATATAGTTATGAGAACTGAATGAACGATGATATATTGAAGAGAGATAGAGCACTGCTAACACGACAAGTACATATGAACAAAGAACTTCTTTGAACCTTGCATGGTGTAATATAATGCTGTAGTCACTAGTTTCCACATGTCGTAAGTAATATTGAAAACGGGAGCTAAATCTTTGACGAACGAAGAATAAAAAAATCAGAAAAATTCTAGTTGTAAAATAATTCGACGTAAATGTACGTTTTGGAAATTAAGTTTTTCTTTCTTTATAAAACAGTGTTGGAAATAATATAGAGAAGGAAGGTTCATGCATTGCAAGCTATACGTTTCGAATTGTTAGACACATGAAGGCTAGATTCACCATAATTAGAAATCTTTAGAAAAGTTTCCAATGCATTAATAACTGAAGTATTCAAACAATCCTTTTTTCTTTATTCATTCATAGCTTCAATGACATCCATGTAAGTCCCTTTAAAAGTATCATAAATTCTTTTAATGATAGTGTTTTCGAACATCCGGCTCATGGATTACCCAACGATGTAAAAGTTTCGAAATGAAATTTTGTAATGAAAATCATCTTTACTGGCAGAAGAAGAACAAGTTTGAAATTTATTTTCTACGATATAATTAAATATAATTTTTTTTTCAAGATTAAAGACAAATTTTGAAAATATTTGTTGTAAAATATTAGAACGATTTTTTTAGAAGTGACTTTATCTTTTCTTTAACATCAATATACAAGCGAGTTCATTCGTTAGCGAACTGATTTCACAAAATAAAAATGCATATCTGTAGGTTCTGAAACTTCTTTTAGCTAATTTTTATGTAAGAGATGTATATTAAATTACTTCATACGCATATAAAAACGCAAAATCCCCTTATAACCGAGTGAGATATCCAAAAATCAGTTATATATAGTACAAATCCGTATTGAAGATCTTGAGGCGATCGTAAAATAAAAAATTTCGTTCTAGGACATCAGCATAGCTCTGAAAAATCGATTTTGAGACGATAAGTCTTTGGTGTCTAATCTTGCCGAAAAATTTTACCACAGATATAGCTTATTATGTAGAGTTTATTCTAAAATTCTTGGACTTATTCATCATAAGGTTAGAGAGTTATTTGCTAATCACATTTTAATTAGGTATGAGCGGAAAGAGTCAATATTTTTACATATATATTCATCGAAAACGAACTTGTTCAAAGCAAAAAAAATAATCCTTATAAATAATCAAATTCAAATTGAAAATAGTCATGTTTCGTTTTTCTCTGATGTTGACAATAAATTTAAATTTTATAGACTCAATCAATTTTAGAAATATTTTTCTAACGATATTCAATCTTTTCTTCTTGTCTCATCATAATCTTCCATATGATTTCATTTATACGTATATTAAGAAATTTAAATCTTCTTTTTTTCTCATCATAGAACAAAAGGAAAATTTATTTTTTCAAAGATTCACTGTCACACATGTAAGAAAATGGAGAAGCAAAACCAGAATATTATTATAAGAATACTGTTAAAAAAAAAACAAAAAAAAAATGTTCTACAATAAAAGACACACTTCTTATCTAATCTAATCTTGATTAAAAAAAAACCAACAATATGAGTATATATCTCTTATTGTTCAAGCAGTATACAAACAAATGTTCGATTAGTCAGATTAAAGTCATTAATTTTTTAGAGGAAAAAAAATGCAAGATTTAATAACCTTCATAAAAGACAACCGCAAGTATAAGAATAATAACCACAATTAATGTGACAAGTAAATAAATACCTAATAGTGCTGGTTTCCATCCTTCACCCTGTTAATTAACAAAAATAAAATAAAAAATATTTTTATTAATAAGAAATCTTCTACTTACAGGTACACGTTCACGTCTTATACGATGACCTGGATGTTTTTCTCGATAACGATCTCCTTCATCAATATCTAAAAAAGATTTAACAAAAGGTGATATCTTTTTTTGTTTTATTATTTTAAATAAAATTCTTTATTTACGGCCATATTCTCGTCTTGCATAACAACAAGCATGAATTTCAAAAATAAGTTGAACTATAAAATGAAATATACACCAACCAAATAATAACCATGAACACCATGTCCATAAATCTAAACGACGATTATCCATACCCAAAAATATAACCGGAATAGCAAGACAATGAGCTAATGAAACAACCAACCAATGGATCCAATACCAAATGCAATAAGGTTTTGTATGAGGTACTGGTCGCAAAACACCAATAATTGGCTAAAAAAAAAAATGAAAATATGAATAATGTCAGAATAGAGTTACAATTCTTTTTTCTTTTGATTTTTTCATTCAGTTAAATACATCTTAGAAATGACTACAAGAATATGTGTCAAGATTTTTTAAATAAAACTATGTTCCTAAATGTAATTTGACATACTACATTGAAAAAGACTTTTATTTTTTGAATTCTTGGAACGATCAGTTTTAAACACTAGTTGTAAATAAAATTTCTCAAGAAAAAAAATAATAGCCTAACATATTCATATATATATATATTCTCGATTTTCCAATTATTCTTATGAAATAAAAAAAATAAAAGTTTTTACATACAGCAAGAAAAGCACAAACAAGTACAATAACACCAAGAATTGAATGCCACATATGATGTGTTCCAGATGTCCATCTCCAATTGAGTTCAAAAAGAATACAAAAAAATGCAATCCATGTTAATATGGCTACAAGAGTCATAATAGGAGGTAAGATCTATTGAAAGAAAAAAACAAATTTAAATAGAAAGAATTATATTTAACTAAAAACAAAAAAATTATTATAATTAATTACTGTAAAATAAGAAAATCGTCTGCGTCGTTGAACTGTTTCTCCTGTTACAGCACCTGTACCATCTACAACAACTTGTCGTTCATATTCTGGCCAAACTGAATCAAAATACCGAGCAATCATAACACCAGCTGATGCAAAAAGAACCCAAGCAATTATATTTAAAATAGCTAGATAAGAAAACAAAATAGAAAATAAAATACTAAAAATCATTCTATTTTATTCTACCATGAATTTTAGCTAAAACAGATGCGCCTTCTGGATGTGATTTTTGCCAAAGACGACGTTGAAAATTAACTGGATGATTATTAACAATTGAAATATCTTGGAAAGGAATACGCATTCCTAAAAACAAAATCATCATCTTATTATATTTCTCTATAATATTTTTCATACCTTGTGCTGTCACTAAATCTTCATCAGAATAAATTGGATATATATAATGAGGTTGTCGTAAATCAACTAATCTTTCTCGATCAATTCTACCACGATTTCGTTCATCGTCTTCGACTAAATCGTCTGTATATGCCGCTAAGCTTTTTTCAAATTTACAAATAATATGCGGTCCATTGGAATAGCCCTCTGCATCTCGTAAACCATACGATGGTCGTCCGCGAAAAACATATTGTGGACTTTGAACACTAACAAACATATTATATACGGACACATGACCTTGAGCATCTTTTGCACATAAAATAACTTGATCATCACCCTTAAATGAACAAAAACAAAAATTCTTTGACAATTATGAATTTAGAATCATTATTTGACATTGAAATTCTAATGATGAAGAAAAGTAAGTCTTTATTTATCCTCTTAATAGTTGCAGATTATCGGTAATAAATAGAGAATGTTGTGACATTAAACGATAAGAAATTTCCTAAGAATTTGAAGAATGTCATAATTGTCGAAGTTTGTCAACGTATAAAAACTATTTGTTTTTTAACTGTTGATTTTATTGTAGTTTTTATGTCTTTAATTTCTATACAATAGCTTCGAGTGACATGATTAGAGATGTACGGGAGTAAATGTTTTTTGGTCCCTCTTTTGGTAGCCAGAGATGGAACCGATACTGGTTACCGGCCGGTCTGCTAGTAGATCAATCGTTACCAGTATGTCCTATTAAGTTTTTTGCTCTTAATATCTCATAGAAGATGTGTAATGAAGCTTTGTTGAAATTTGACTATGTCAAATATCACTACGCATAGATGAAATAGTACAATAACTTATTAATTCAGTGTCAGTATGGATTTCAGGCCGACTAGCCGATCCGATCCGATCCGACCTAGTCTAATCAGACCGTTACCGGTACTAGTCGTGAAAAATCTAGACCGTGTTCCATCTCTGTCGGTAACTTCTTTCGTATTGGTACTAGTTATGATCTTAGTAAATCTAATTTAGTTCTGGCCTAGAGAAAACTATTCCAGAATTCATATCTAAAAAAATTCTTCAATATTTGTTTTTATTTATTTAAGTCGATGACTAGCACTTTTAAGTCATCTCTATTCAAGTAAATTCTTATTGATATGATTCATAAGCTAATTCGCTTAAAACTATAGAATATTTAACTATAATTTTCAGTTACAGATGGAACAACCTTTTTTTTCCTCATGGTACCGGTTCCACACATCTCTAAAAATGATTGATATTACAAAAACTAAAAAAACCAAATCGTACAGTATGAAAATAGATTAGAAACATTATATTTATTCCTTATGAACATGTTCACTCGTCAAATTTAACTTTTATTCTTACCCGTTTTTCATCTTTTGAAAATCCAACACCAACAAAACCTTGTGCTCTTGCAACAATATGAAATCTAGCTCTTTCATCATCAAGAGCTTGCCATGAAAGTGTATATTCACATTTACCAGCATTATTACATTGTTGTGGAACAACTAAACAACCTTGAGATTCACCACATTGATCAATATTAATTGATTGATCTTGTGAAAAAGGAATTGTTCCAGGTGGTAAACGCTTTATAAAACAAAGAAAAATAAAAGAGCAATAAGAAAAAATTTATTATCAAAAAAAAAACACAAAACAATATGTACTCGTTTTAAAGACGTTGCTTTCACTCGATATAATTGTCGATTTGAAACAACACCGGCTCTAGAATGAAAAATTAAAAAAAAAATTAATATTACATATGAAAATCTAATAAATTTACCGAAAAATAATTTCATCAAGATTTTGATGAACACCAGTAGCTCTCCATGTTAATGGAATTTCACGATAACCAGGACTGTCAACATGATCTGCATAAACAGCCTAAATAAGTACAAAATAAAATAAATCTTTTTCTTTTTTTGAAAATAAAATTCTTACAGTAGCACCATTTGGACATGTATGATGTTTTACCATTAAATTTGATATTTGTGGATCATCAAATCGACCAACAACATTTCCATCATGATCAAATGCACGTATAACAAATTCATTAATTCCATAATTTGGACGGATTTGTCTTAAATATACTGGAACAACAAAACAAAATCAATAAATAAATATATATATTAGAAATTATTTCTTACCTGAAATTGCATCTTCAGGTGAAAATTTTGTGTCAGAAAGATCTATTGCATATACATCATTACCATCCGTTGATGACATTCCAGAAACTTCAACATCAGGTGAACATACAGAGTCAAATGTTACCTCACTATGAATTATTTCAATTAATAATATTATAAATAGAATTGCTAGAGAATGACGCATTGTTGCCATCTAGAAAATAAAATAATATAAAGAATATTTATTATATCAGCAAAAGATTAAAAAAAATATAATATGTTGTTAATGTAATTAAAAATATATTGATAAGCAAGTAAATAAGCATTTGAAGTATTTTTCAGGGTTTTTCTTCTCTTTTCATTCAATACAAATACAAACTCGTACCGTCACCGCGAAATTGTGTATGTGTACATATACACATACATATAGATTCTTTTCCTCTATTTTTTTTTGGGGCAGTATTGCCTTGTCTGCATATAAAGCGGCGACAGAAGAAAAAGAATAGAAATATAAAAAAAAATAGAACGAAAGAGAATACACAGGCGACACATCTGAGTAGCGATTGTGCGGTTTTTTTTTCTTTCTCTTACTGAGAAATTTATATCGATGAATATCTACAATGAGTAAGCCGTCCACTTTGTTGTCGTGCTCTACGCTTGTATGAGTCTATTTATGTGTATATATGCACACTTGGCGGGTAAATGCTCGACTCCCACCTACACTTGCTTTAAATATAAATGCGCATTAGTAAGAATCGAAATAACGAAAGATATGAATTGTATTGATGAGTCATCATATATTAGTAACAATATCATGATAAAAAATTTGTTAATATGATATCAACAATAAGAAATGTCAAATGTACAACAACATATATTGCATCTAACTAAAAATAGTTACGATGAATGAAAAGAATAAGAAAAAAAATACATGCATAATATCAGAAAAGAAAACATAGATAAATGATTAATATGAAAAATGCGTATATTTATTATGGGATTATTCCTTATTTTACATGTAAATTTCATCTTCGATTCTTTGTATATGTAACCTTGAGATTAAAAATGTAAATTTTATTTGATAAAAAAAAGACGTGAAACAGCAATTATTTTTTATATCATAGTTACACATAAATATGTACTTATCAATATATATATTAAAGACTAGATAATAAAGACTTTGTCTTCACTAGAAAATCCAATGTACATTTTTAAGAAACGAATTAAATTTAATTCAATAATCGACAAAGAATTTGATCGACAAATTCAAATAATGTAAATATACTTTGATGAAGTTACATTATCAATATTAATAAGAACAAGTGTGTTAAGTTCTAGACTATAATTTATATTCAAATAAAAACTGAAAGATAGAAAATAGGTTTTTAAGATTTTGTTTTTTTTTTTGTTTCGATAAAATTCGTTTCATGAAATATGCTAGACTTATGCATTTTCACTATATTTTAGTGACAAGTTTTGATTGATGAATTGGAATAATGAATAAAGACATATGTCAATTTTATTCGAATTTCAATACAGTGTTATTTTTTTCTAGGGTGTACAAGGTTAAACTTGTCACCTATCAACGAAGTACGTAAAGAAACTAGGATATTTTTTTGACCAATCATAATCGATCTATAATAGAGGCATCGTTGATCATATGTAATTGGTTGTAACAATTTAGTTCTTAAAAGAAAAAAAAAAATTCGATCAGATTCGATTAAATGACCTGCAAACGATGGACATTAGCTACAGTTACACTTTTACTTTTAATGTTATCACTCTGGTCATTTATTAATGCAATATTACTTTGTATGAGTAAATATATGGTTAGTTTCAAATTAAACAAAAAATTAAATTTTATTGTAAATTTTTTGTTTTTTTGATTATTTAGTTTTCTGAGATTTATCTTGTGGCATATAATGATGATGGTTCTTTACAAAAAATAAAAACTACTACAACGAATACTATTACTGTTGTTAATACTTCATTATTTGTTTATTAATATATGTGAACAAAAAAAAAAAACAAAGATCTTTTTGTATAATTATTTTATTTTAATCTTTTCTAATATATTCAATGCATTTGTGATATGTGATTTGATTTACTTTGTTTTTTAATCAAATCATTAAAGAGAAATGCTATATTAAACAAATATAAGTAATAGAAAGGAAATTTTATAAAATTCCTACAATTTTTTCAATAATAAAATAATTAATTGATGTTTTTTCATAAAAGAAAAAATCAATATGATTTATGAATTATAAGGGATGAAATGAAAGTTTTAAGAAAAAAATTTTCCATTGATTACAATAGTCACCAGAAAATACAAAATATTAGTTTAAAATTAGAATTTTGTTACTTTTTCTTAATCTAGATTCGGAATTTTTATTAAATTCAGATTTTTGAAGTTATGAACAAATCTTTGAAAGGTGTAAAAAATAAAATTCGGGTACATACAGTTTCATCTAAAATAATTATAGACAGAGAGTGCAACCTTATCTCGTTTGAAATTATTTTCATAGTGTTTTTCAAAAATTTCGTATTTCTGGAGTAGAGATATTAGTTTTATTTAAATTTCATTTTCTTTCGGTTGACCACATTACGTTTTGAATATTTTTTGGATCAGTTCCTTTCAATAAATGATGTCTGTTTTTGAATATATATTCTAATAGCGATCTTTTTCACAGCATGACTAGCATGCTACTATGTCACTTGTCAAAACCTGTATTGTTGATAGACCCCTTACAGAAAACTAATCATCAAAATATTATTTTTGTAGAAAAAATGGTTCCTCTTTTTTTTTGATGTATTTGAAATAAATTTTTTTTTCTATGCTGTACATTTGTGCTCTGAAATCTGTCTAAACTTTATTTTCATACCTTTCATAAATTAGCTCATAACTTCTAAAATATGAATGTAATAAAAATTTTGAATCTAGATTTGAAAAGAACACAAAATTCTGATTTTAAATCAATATTTGATAGCTTCTGCAAAACCATCTTAACTGATCGAAAAATGAAGAAACATTTTGTTTCAAAACTTTCGTTCCATCCAGAGTTCCCAATTAGTAGGCAGGGAGGGGCTTTCCCCTCCCCCCACTTCTGAAAACAATCGGGAACCCTGATTGCATCCGTTATAATAAAGTGAAATCAACTAAATTCTAGTGAATATTTCATAATTCGAA
This sequence comes from Rotaria sordida, assembly GCA_905250125.1. Taxonomy (NCBI): domain Eukaryota; kingdom Metazoa; phylum Rotifera; class Eurotatoria; order Philodinida; family Philodinidae; genus Rotaria; species Rotaria sordida. The sequence continues at coordinate 55,713 of CAJNOL010000212.1, forward strand.
TTAGTAGAAAAGATATAATGGATGGTCCATAAAGAATGGACTTCTCAATGTTTTGCATACATTTCGATAGTATTAAAACGTGAAGAAGCGGTTTTGTTTTAACGACATATCTTTTAATTCTCCACAATCTTACATATTTCAGCTAGTTCGATTAGAATTCGTTTTTTCGGAATTGACGACGAAACCAATATGTCTAGAATCTACAACTTTCAAAAAAAAGCTTTTTGTCAATTTTTGTTCCACGCACTTTAACTCTTGAGTAAGTTTTTTTTTCAGTGCCTCAATTGGTTTGAACTAACAAACGATAAAAACCTATGACTAATAGATTATTTTAAGATTCAAGGTTGATTTATTTGTGTCTGAATAAACATTATTATTAATTCACGAAAGTGTATACTATTGGCTATTCATTTGTGAAATTGCTATTAAGACTTCGTTTAGATTTGTCAAAACTTTCAATAATTTCGAACGATAATGGATAGATGTTTAGTATGTAAACATGTTTTCTGTAATGTATTGACGTCACAACCGTAATATACATCTGCTTAGGTTTATGAAGATTTTCAGAAATTAGAATAAAACTACACTTACAACTTCAAAGATGAATAGCAATAGCATTAGCATACATTTTCGTGGATTAACAATAATGTGTATTCAGATACAAATAAATCGACTTTCAAACTTTTAAAACACTTCACTAATCATATGTTTTTATCGTTTGTTCGTTCAAACTAATTGAGACACTGAAAAAAAACTTACTCAAGATTTAAAGTGTGTAGAACAAAAGTTGATAAAAAGCGTTTTTTTGAAAAATTGTAGATACTAGATATATCGGTTTCGTCGTCAATTTCAAAGTGACGAATCCTAATCGACTTAGTTGAAATATGTAAGATGGTAGAGAATTAAAAGATGCGTCTTTTAAAAAAGAATTTGCTTCTTCACGTTTTAATACTATTGAAATGTATACAAAACACTGAATGGGTCATTCTTTATAGGCCACTCGTCATCTTCTCTTTTAATAATAAAAATATTAACATGAGAATGTGAGGAAAAATTTTTTGCAATCGATCAACGTAGTTTTTTTTTAATAAACTACTAAACAATTCTATACAAAAAAAAACATAGTAGAAATCAATAATTATTTATCTTATTCGTTTATTTGCTACTCATGACGATTGTTCAACCAAGCTGTGCATTCAGTAATTGGTTTGAAGCGGACAAAATATATGAAAACGTTGTGTACAGAACAAAGAACAAAGGCTGTATTTTGAACTATTGATGAATTATTTAAGGATCGAGTTTTACCTCAAGAGAGTGATGCTAAATCTGTTGATGACAAGAGTCGTGGGTATTTTTTGAATAACTTTTGGTAGGAACAACATAGAAGGCTCCAGTTTTCACCATTCCAAAGAGAAGACCAAAACGCATAAAAATGTGCTGGAAATTAATTGACCACCATCGAATCATTCAGATTACTTATTAGTGAATAATTTAAAAACAATATTCTGGATTCACTTGATCTTGATTGTCAATATAATCATTAGATAGGAAAATTAAAATAGAATTTGATCCTTATCTTTTGAGTATTTTACAATTGACATTGTATAATAATATAAGAATGAGATAAACAATGATGAAGATTAGATAAACAAATGAAATTTAATTATTTCGAACACTTATTCGTGTCTGTAAAGATGATTGTCTTAACTATATTGGTAAATATCAGCGGATCATCAACACTTCTAAGATGTTGAATGTTTACATGTTTTTCTTTTTCGTATGTGGACTAAATGATGTAATATTGATTTTTGTGTCCTGCTTTATCCATCGAGAAAGCACATCTGTCAAGAGACTCATGTATTGCGTCATCTAAAGTAATAAAAAAAAATTCTAGTTTTATGTTCAATTATTAATAAATGTTCTGTGACTAAAGATCTCTTTCAAGCTGGTATTTCATTCATAATTTCCTTTATTATTCACGAACACTGTAGTAAATAATCGTTATGCTAGAATTTTAAGTGTATCTATCAATGTGATTGCTTTGAAAGAAGCAGTCTATCATTATGTACATAAATTGATTTCTTCATCAATAGCGCAGAAAAATAATTCTAAACTTTTCCTACGAATTTTTGAAACATATTCAGATATAAATATGATTTAATATGAAAGAAAAAATTTCAATATAGAATTCTAGTAGAAATTAATATATTCTAAAATATCTAACAGGATAAACTATTTTCATTTACTTGTTCCTAATTGATAAATAAGATAGATTGTCCCATTTTAACTATGTCCGAATTAGACCCTAATTAATCTTTCAATCACGATCAATGAGAGATAATAATTAATGTTGAGGTTATATAATACTCGTATATCGTGAGAAAACTATCCTCAATACAAATATAGAACTAATCGTTGTATTCACTATTCTCGTCGCCACTTATTTGTCATGCTTAGTTTTACGACTGCTGAACTAATTCAACTTTCAATACGCTGCCAGACGTGTAAACAAGATTTGTATTGAATGGCGTTGTCGAAAGGGTGTGTGCTAAAGTAGAATGTGCTTGAACGCTAGACACCCCCTCAAATTATCTGTTACTCATTTTGCTTATCTTAATTGATTGGCAAATAAGAGCCTAATTAGAGATGAGCTGAATTTAAAAATAACTAAGTTGGGACAAATCAACCACGGACCAGATTATTGGACACTGTTTTCAGTATTTCAATCTTTTTAGTATCTCTAGTGTGTTATATATAATTATTAACTGGTTGATCTTTCATTTGAAAAAATAAATTACACACTATAGTAACAATCATCGATTCACAAATTTTGATTATTCACAAAAGTCCGACAGCAAAATTTAAATTAAAAAATTTCATTTTATTACAAAGAACCATTCTCATGCTTTCAAAACTCTGTTCAATCGATTCTTGTTTTAATGTCAATAACATTCTTTTTCTTTCTTATAAAAGACAAACAAATGTTTCTATTGACATAAAAGCCAACAATTCATTGCAATGAAGAATCAGTAGAAAAAAAAATTTTTATTTCCATAGTATCATTCATTGTTATTTATTAGTATGAAAAAGAAAACATTCCTTCAATTGATGATAGTATTTTTTGTCTCTTGGGTGTTTCTATTCATTGTTGTTATTCAATTTTCACATACAAGACACGACGCGACATTGTACAAAGAAGAGACAAATGATCATATAGAAAAAAAACTAGAGAGATTCGAAGAACTTCATAATAAAAAAAGAATTTGGTAGTTGATGAAATAAAAAAAATGTCTATTTTTTGTTGTTGTTGCTTATTGGCTGATTTAGGCACCTTCTTGTTCGCCTTCTTCTTCACCACCTTCACCTTCTTCTGCAAATGAGAAAGAAAAAGCAAGATGTTATATTTATTAAAAAACAATATATAAGATATAAAATTTTACCTTCAGCCGTGGCGTCTTGGTATTGTTGATATTCACTTACAAGATCATTCATGTTGGATTCGGCTTCAGTAAATTCCTAATATAAACAAATATAAAATCAAACTTGCAAAAAAAAAACCAAATATAATAACAAACCATTTCGTCCATTCCTTCACCAGTATACCAATGAAGAAAGGCCTTTCGACGGAACATAGCTGTAAATTGTTCCGAAATCCGTTTAAATAATTCTTGAATAGCAGTGCTATTGCCTAAATAAAGAAAAAAATATTATTAATATCGTTTTGTTTTTTAGTTTCCTATATCAATTATTTTACCAATAAATGTAGCCGACATTTTAAGACCACGTGGTGGAATATCACAAACAGCTGTTTTAACATTGTTTGGAATCCATTCAACGAAGTATGATGAGTTCTTGTTTTGAACATTGAGCATTTGTTCATCAACTTCTTTCATTGACATACGACCACGGAAGATAGCAGCAACAGTAAGATATCGGCCATGTCGTGGATCACAAGCAGCCATCATATTTTTAGCATCGAACATTTGTTGTGTAAGTTCTGGTACAGTTAAAGCACGGTATTGTTGTGAACCACGTGATGTAAGTGGAGCAAAACCAGGCATAAAGAAATGAAGACGTGGAAATGGTACCATATTGACAGCCAATTTACGTAAATCAGCATTGAGTTGACCTTAAAAGAAAAATAAATAATTAATTTTGTTTTATTTATTATTTATTAATCATACCAGGAAATCGAAGACAGGTGGTAACACCAGACATTGTTGCCGAGACAAGATGGTTAAGATCACCATATGTTGGTGTTGTAAGTTTTAATGTACGGAAGCAAATATCATACAATGCTTCATTATCGATACAATATGTTTCATCAGTATTTTCAACCAATTGATGAACTGATAATGTGGCATTGTATGGTTCGACGACTGTATCCGAGACTTTTGGTGATGGTACAACACTGAAGGTGTTCATAATACCTTGAGAATAAAATAATAATTTTTTTATAAGATATTAATTAATTAAATGAACTTACGATCTGGATATTCTTCACGAATTTTTGAAATAAGTAATGTGCCCATACCCGATCCAGTACCACCACCTAATGAATGTGTTAATTGAAAGCCTTGGAGGCAATCGCAGGATTCAGCCTCTTTACGAACGACATCCAAAACGGAATCAACGAGTTCTGCACCTTCTGTATAATGACCCTTGGCCCAATTATTACCAGCTCCTGATTGTCCAAAAACAAAGTTATCCGGTCGGAAAAGTTGACCGAATGGACCTGAACGTACTGAATCCATAGTACCAGGTTCCAAATCAACAAGAACAGCACGAGGAACATATTTACCACCTAGATTTAATTTTTTTTTTTATTGGTTCAATCAATAAAAAGAAAAATTCTCATCTTATTTACCAGCAGCTTCATTGTAATAAACGTTGATACGTTCAAGTTGAAGATCTGAATCACCATGGTATGTACCAGTTGGATCAATACCATGTTCATCTGAGATAACTTCCCAGAACTAACAAAAACAAATTATTTCTTTTTTAAATCTTTTAAAAATTATTTTCTATTCATACTTTGGCACCAATTTGGTTACCACATTGACCAGCTTGCACTAGAATTTCATATTAAATATATACATATATATATATGAAATTTATCTTATATTTTATTAGACTTACTATGTACGATTTCACGCATATTTGTTGTTTGTTGCTTCGACGACGAACGACGAGTAAAGAAAAGAAATGATGTTAAAGAAAACGATAGAGAGAGGCGAACAACTAATAACGAACATGCACAGAGCTTTATATAGGGACATTATTTCTCTCGTTCTCTCTTTCTCACTTTTTCTCTCTAACTTTTACAATACACATTTGTTCTCGCGATATGTTTGATGGCAACCAATGAATAGCCATGTTTCTATGGATACATATAACATACGATTTTTTCATTCTCTTTTGCTTTTTGCTCGTGTTCTTTCTTCTCTAATGTCCGTCGTCGGGCAATGAACAAAGAATACAATACAACGACAAAGACGACGACAACCACATTTTGTTTGTTTCGTTGCCATGAATCAACAACGAGTTTGAAGTACCAACGATGATGAGAGTGAAAAAAGGCAGAGAGAGAGAGAGAGAGAGAGAGAGACTTCGAATGAACTCAACAGGAGTTTGAAAAAAGCAGAAGAATGAATCACATAAAAAAAAAAGCATAACGATTTCATTTCGAATAATGATCATCATGACAACTTAAAAATGAATTTTTGTCTGCTGCATTTGTTACTGTTTGTTCTTGCTTTCTTACAATCCATTCGAATTTCATCTGAGAAGAAAAAAAAACCGAATGTTGATAAGATGTTTTACATTGCAACTTTCACTGCATAAATTGCAGTTACTGTCGTTCTCTGGTAGAAATCAGTAAAACAACAGAATCCTTTTTTTTTTTCTTTTGCAAAATTTGTTTCAGTCAAACAAATATAAATTTGAAAATTGAATCGTTATAAATAGAAAGTAGAATTCGTTTTATTTTTGTGTAATATTTTACAGAATTCAAATATGAAATACATAATCAATTTCATGATGCTTAGTATCATTTTATGTACATGCAATGAAAATTAATACATACTCATTTTTTTTTCTCTTTCTACAGTATATATAATGTCGCAAAAAAATAAAATCAATATTGATCATATCAACAAAGACACTTGAAGAATATCTTGTACAGCGATACTTCGATAGAAAGCTTCAATAAATTAAAACTAGAAGATATGATCTTATTACAGAATTGTTTCTTTAGTTTTTTTACTAAATAAAAAAGACGATTGTATTCATCGTGAACAAAAATGAAAATCTTCGAAATATCATTATAATGTGAGGACAAAAAAAAAAACTAAACATCAAATCTAAAAACTTGTTTTATATGTACAAAGACTTACAACGAATAGAGGTTTTTTTTAAGTTAATTTACAAAATATTCGTATTATTAATTAATATACAAATTTAACCGTTTTGTCTTATTAATAAGGATATTATTATGACAAAAAAATAGAACAACGAAGCATCGTATTAGTAATGAGTGCAGAGTACAATTGATAATTGTTAACATATGCTTAAGATAATAAGAATAATATAACAAATTATGCAAGATAATATTTTCACATTGTTTGTTTATAATAAACAAAATCGGTTATAATTTCTTGAATGATATAATCTCAAACCTAAACCAATTCTATCTCTGTTATCTATTACTTCACAAACATGCACTATTGTGTAAAGTGCTCAAGAAATTTCCGAATTAATTTTATTTGAAGAAACTACTGTTCTATTAGCATTGATATCTGCGTCAGTCGTTCATGCAATTCTCTGTCAATAGGAAAAAAATTAGAAAATTCGAACACTATTCTGTCCCATAAAATTTTTTGTTTTAACAAGTCAGTCACAGTTGATCTTATATTAATGACAGTATAGTGGCATAGTTGATGGTAAGTAATACTCTCTCATTCAATACAACTTCTGAATAGAATCGTTATTTTAAAGATAAACACTTATACATTGATGATTAGTCGAACTAGCGTTCAACAAATAATAAATACTAATCGCATATTTGAAATCTGCATTGTATGGTATTTTACATGAACAAGTGCATATGATGAAAGTCTGTCCTATAGGAATGGCACAATCACTAACATAGTTTAAGAAGAATGTTGTTTATATCTTAACATAATACGTAAATTGCGGTTTATTCAATTTTGTATTCGAAATGACTTTTTAAATAGAAAGATAAAGCAAATTATTAGATACAACTTAACTAGATCGATGCAATCAATATGGAATGTGGCTTTTTTTTTGAATTTCATGCTTAAATTGATTATATTTTCTACAAATATATATAATACAAAAAGGATTTTTTGCCAATTTCTGTCAAAATCGATAGGTACTAACAATATGTGAAAAATATCAATTTTATATACATTTCGTAATTAAATTTTCGATCATCTATATCATCATTTTTTGCCTAGTCAATATTGTCTTGTATGATAAACTTCAATCTACCGATATGCAAAAGTATTGTTTTCTGAGTTATCAACATTGAATGCACCTCAACGAAAATGAAATAAATGAAATTAAAGTCATCGATTCAATATGAACAGCATTTTTCGTCTATCGTCTTAGTTATATATCATCTATGAGTTGAATAGCACATTAAAAAACAGCTAGCAGAAAATAATAGGTAATTAAAAGTGGTTTTTTTTTTGTTTTTTTAAAACAAAAAACTTTGTTTCGGTAGCTCTATAGTGCTTCTCTGCAGCGCATTTGAAAGGAATTCTCAAGGATTTTTCGTGACAAAAAATTCATTTTCGCAACCATAGGATATAATGAAAATCAGTGAGTAGTCGTCAAATGCGTCACATATGAAGATATTTTTCTCAAATAGGAATATATTCTGTAACATCTTGTTATTTGTTACTTAGAAGTGCACTCCATTTATGCGCTTTATTCTAGAAATTGAATATGTTCTTGACGCAAACATACTATATCTAATTCACTGTATTATTTCAAGAACACTCCTCTGACTAATGATGTGTTTTTTTTTTTTTTTGTTAAAAATTATTGAAATTAGAAACTGTAATTGAGAACACGAATAAAATGAGTTTTTAAGAGACATAATAGAAGATCACAGTTCGTTTAATGTATCGATATAGTTTTCCTATTTTTGATCCTTCCTACTCTTTTTGTGTTTTCAAAATTCGATGAGCTAATTGTTTTATGACGATGATTTGTTTGGTTATTTAAACTTAAATTGATTTTTTACATGAATGGATAAATCCATTACAATTTTTTTAATTTTTAAATCTTTTATCTTTGTTTCTAGTTTAATAATTTTATAAGTAGATATTAATATGTTTCTCTTTATTTTAATTTAAAAAATATTTTCATCCGAAAATGAATAGGCTTTTTTGTGATTTATCTTTTTCTTATAATGTAAAAAGAATTTTTATTATTCAAGAATTGATTATTCAACAAAAAGACATATATGATCGCACTGAAATTTTTTTCAATGAAGTCTCGATCTATTAGAAGAGTTCGTTGAATAAGTCCAGAACTCAGTCAAGTTCAGGTCTGAAATTGGGCCCGACAGGCTCTAATTCGTCTAAGAAATGTGTAGGGTGCGCTAGTTACCGAATACAAAAAACACTCGGGAAAAAAGTGTTTCATATCTTCGGGATGATTATATGATTCCTATTACAAAATTTCATTGAAAACATCAAAGTTCGATTCAATTGGATCTATTTATTAGTCAAATTTAAACGTAAGTATATTCATAATCATAAATCCACCAATGATAATGTTTTGTTAACATTCTTTACATGTTGTAAATTAAATTTTAAAACTATAACACAAAACTAAACCTTCTAAAGCAATGAAGAATTTTTATTTTTTTGTAGAAAAAAAAATAAACATGTTTATGAGTAAATGAATGATAAATATTGCATGTTTTGTACTAAAATAAACTTTATTAATTATAATAACTAGAAACGTTTTTATAAAAGATTCATAAAAATAAATAGGTTATTTTTCTTTTTTTTGTTTTATCTTTTTCAGTTAATTAAATATTAATTTAAAAGTTATTATTCTTGTTGTTTGATTAATTTACTGCCTTGTTGTGGTTTTAATTCAATATCACCACTTTCATTCATTACTGGAATTTTAACATTATCATCAACAGTTGGATCAGGTTCACCAGGTGTTAATTCATTGTCTTTATGTTGAGTTTCATTTTCATTTTCATCGTTGTTCGTTGTTTCAGTTGATGGTGAAGATTCTTTCTTTTGTTTCTCTAGTTCGAGTTCATGATATTTTTTACTTTCTTCTTTTTCAATTCGACGTTTTGTTTTAGGTGATGGTGGTTGTGGACGAAGTTTATCTAATTCTTTTTCAATCTCTTCAAGACTACGTTCATTTTCATTATTTTGATCTTGTTTTTCATTGTCTTGTGCCAATTTTGTCGATTGAGGTTTTGGAATATCATTATCATTTTCTGTAGATTCTGTATTTGATTTATCTTTATCGTTTTTGGACATGATTGAATCGTTTAAAAGTTACTATAATTCGAAGAATTATTTCGAATAACGTAATATATATTATTACGCTTTATCACTCGTGAAAATAATATGAGTATGATTAAGAATGAGTCAAAAGCCTCGTTGCAATACGGTGAAAAATAGCTCATCGACTCGTTTTTTTTCTATTCTTTTATTGCGACGTATATAAAACATATTGTTTTTGCATACTATATTAATCACATGAAATATTGAATTTGTTTCAATATGGATTTCAATAATAATAATAATTCATTCATATCATATTCTTTATATTCATTCCTTTAAATTTAGAGTAAATAACTTCACATGATTATCTAGATGTTTCCATATACGAATTTTATTGAGGGAATAATGGCTATTTACAGAACAAATACGTTGATAATATCTAGAAAAAAGCATACATAACACGAAACTTGACAATATATTTGTCTTTATTTTCTTCAATATTTCCATAGAATAATTTTGTTCTTTAAAAACTTAATTTTTTTTGCACTTGGCTTATTTCGAAAATTATTTATCTTCCTCGATCCTTTTTTCATCTGTAGAATGTTTTGACAATAGTTAAAATTTTAAGAACAAGTACGAATTTTTCAATTTCAAATAGGATTATAATGATATTTTATAAACATCTAAAACATCCTCTCTATATGTCTTGGACAATCTTGACTAGATAAGAACAAGATAGTCCCTAGAGCTGAAATCAGAACTAACATTTGTTTTTTGGCAACGATATTTTTCTTTATGGTCGTTTAATGTTTGCATTGATTGTCATGTTGTCATCACTCATGTGTTCTAAATAGATATGGACAAGATAATTCCGCTCATATCTAATCTTGACATATGTAATATAGTTGTTGACTTGTCTAATGACGTGTTTCCCGACTTTTGTATTAACAATAATGTGAAAGTTTTTGTTTTTCTCTTGATATAGATAACGAAAGAAACTCCGACAAACCATAATATTGAAGATCATTAAGAAAAATCTAGTGCATTGTACAAATTTCTGTAAAAGCAAAAACACTTTGTTATTTTTTTGTTTTTGTATTTGTTGTGAATTGAGTAAAACTTGAGAGAAAGGTATAAACACATATAACTCTTGTGAACGGATGAAATAAAAATTTATGTTCGATTCTTATCATTTCTGTTTGTATATTTATAATTAGTACATAATTTCAAGTTTTATCATATTTATTTTCTAGTCAATCTATTGGACTCTTTAAATATGTTAGATATTTTTCTATATATGAAATATCCTGTGTTTGTTTTTTCTGTTCTAATCAAACTGATTTGTTGACAAGATTTATTCTAGATATGTAGTACAAGATGGATAAAAATGTTTTTCTAGGAGATAGCGCTGTGATTTCAAAATAACATCAATAATAAATTTAATATCAAATTAAGACGCGTCGAAAATGAGATTTATCAACACTAAATAGTTAGTAAGGATTATCGTAATTTTTCAGTATCGAATTCAGAAAACTTCGAAAAATTTACATTATATCAGTAGAGTAAATTTTCTTTCACGAGATAGAGTAAACTAGATCTCATTTAAAATGATGAATATCATAAAGTACTAAATACCTGACATGGAAATATTGAAACAATGGTCAAAAATAAAGCTGAAGAAAATTGCTATCCGAGACAGAACACAGTCATTATGATGGAGAAACTCTAAAAAAAAAACATTTTTTTAATATGTTAAATAGACACTCATCTGTTTCAAATTATTTTATGTTTGTATGCATCTCATTTTGCTGCTGTAAGAATGCTAATGATCGTCATACTAATTATTGATTGTATTCATCAAATTTTAAAAAAAATAAATATTATTTTTTGATATTCATTATTTTATAAAAGTTCTAGTTTGAACTGCTTCATACAAGAAATTTTTCTTTATTGATATAGTGTCAAATTTTAGAAAATTTTTGAATTCAACACAGAAAAGTTATTATCATCTTTAGTATTTATTATGGATAAATTCCATTTTCGACACGTTTTAATTTAGTATTAACCTTTGTTGTTGATGTTATTTGAAACCACAGCATTACCGCCCTGGAAAAACATTTGTACCCACCCTGTACAATAACAGTTTCTGGCCATGAACTGCCACAAATTGATTTATCAGTACGACTGTTAGATACAATTTATATATCAATTAACACAATATCAGATATATAGAAGTATGTTCATCAATAGAAAGCTATCATATTTTACACTATGCTTCATTTATATAGAATCATTATCGTCGATTTAAAGTTGATCAAAAAAAAACTGGTTAAATTATTTCATCTTCATTATTATCAATCGTTGATTTAAATTTCGGCCACTTAACATCTTTTGTTAACATTCCATGCAATAATTATTATAGCAATAGTCGTTTTTTTGTCATGCAATATTCATAATATATGTTAATGTGTAGAACATACGCTTGAAGATCAATCATTATGTCAACTACAAAACTTTACTGGCATATCATATAGTGTTGATAATGAACATTGTAATAATCTTAACTTCATCTGTATGAAATTTTTTCAATATGCTCGTCAGTATTAACTACGAAAGAAATAATTCTTGTCAAACAATGTTAAGAAAAATAGATACTAATAATATGGAAGTTAAGATCATCTGTATTTATTTTGTTATTCTAGTAATATCTGTTTCTGTTGATAAAACTGTGCCTGATTGTGATAATAGTATAACTGGGAGCATGTACCCAATAGTTCCTATATTATTGAAAAATCTGATCTACATGCTATTGTCTTTAACCCTATATCGGCTAACTTATTTATGAAATAAACAAAGTAAAAATCTATTTTTAACGGAGTATATTTTGAAAACTATTAGCAATTATAATTCTTATACATAGACTTGAATCAAATTTTCAAAATGTAAATTTAACGAGCGAACCATTGTATTCGACACTTGTTTAATGCATCACATAGGAATATTACTATTGTTAGCAATCGACTTACTAGATCAAATACATCACAACTTTACAATCCAGTGTTAATATGTATTGATGGAAAACAAACATCGAAAATGAATTTACCCTGTAAATGGATATGTTATAAGTTTTAGGTCGAAAAATACTGCATATCGAATAAATATCAATAGAACTAAAAGTAATCATTCTTTGAATATATGGTATACGAATCGTCAACAAATAGTAACTTGTATGCATCCAATTTTAGTAATTCACATGTTCTACAATGGGTATTCCACGTGACACTATCAAAAATATAGTAATTACTAACGGAACAACTGGTGTTAGTCAATATTCGCTTCATTACTCACGTCAAATTAATCTTGATCCAATAGAAATGTATCTTTATGTTACGAACAACAACAATAATCAAATATCAATATACAATTCAGTCAATAAAGTTATCATAGTAAAAATGTTGTTTGTTGGTAATGATATTGGAAAAGCAGTAAATCAACTTTACGAGCTCTAGTCTTTTCCAAGACAGGCATCATTTATATAATCGAAAGATATAATCATTATGCGAAATGTGTCAATTCTATCTATCGTTCGTTTAGATGCTAATAAAGCATTTTTTTTATAGATGTGATTAATTACAGTAATGATCATGTTCGACGTTTTCGTCATATTAAAAAAATCTATTTGGATATTGTTATGATGTGTAATTAATCTTGAAATTCTACATAGTTTTTTTTGTTTTTGTTTAGCTTTATCTTCATTATTTTCTTCTTTTTTGATAAATATATATATTCAAGGATTCTTAAATTAGTTCTGTCATCTCCTATTCAACAAAAACATTAAATAAATACCTATTTATAACTTTCAAAATATTTTAATATGTTGTAATTAGAGATCATTTCATTAGTAAACTTAACCTATATTATAGAATAAAAACAAAAAAAAACAAAAAAAATTATAATAATCATGAACAGAACCATTAGTTATTATTATTATTATTATTATTATTATTGTTATTTGTAATAAAAACATTATTTTTTATATATAAGAAAGTTATTTCTTCAAAATGACCTATATATGCATGTTAACACCTGTTATTTCTGACTCGATGGTATTATAGAGTTCGCTTTTGTTATTTTCTATATCTCTGTCTAATTTCTCATCAAAACCAATTGCTTTCTGTCAAACAACCACATAAAAGAAAATGTATATAGTGTCGACGAATGATGACAGCTCCTGATAACAAAATAGAAAAAAAAAAAGAAGAAAGTATCGATATATTAAAGCAATATAGAAATAGAAATAGAAGAAGAAAAAGAAAAGAAATAAACAATCGAAAAAAAGGAATTGTTAGTTGAAAATAAACATAACAAACTATTAGTAAGATATGGAGAGTAAACGAACATTATTAACCGGTGGTCAAGGAACTATTCGTCGACCAAGTCATATAAATAATACAATATCATCAGAAGATGATGATCAGTTTGTAGAAACCGATGAATTCGATGATTTAACAGAATCTAATGTAGAACGACGTCGTTCAAGTCGAGTAAGTTTTTAATTAAACAAAAACAAACAACAAGTTTTCTACCGTATATATTATTCTATAGGTTTTTTCTCTTCGATTTTTACCTGATAAAATTTTTCTTTTAATATTTTCTTATTTAACACCACTTGATCTTATTCATTGTACACATGTATGTCAACGATGGCATCATCTTATATCTCGTCATTCAAGTTTATGGCGACGTCTCTTTTTACGTCCTGATTGTAGTAATGGTCAAATAGGTGCTGTTCATGTTCGTCGTTTAGATGTATTTCTTCATGCACTTGCAACACGTTTTAGTTCATCACTTATTTATATTGATTTACCTATTGAATTAATTACTGTTGAAGTTTTACGTGAATTAGCTATACGTTGTCCAAATTTAGAATATTTAACATTAGATTTTTCATCAGCTATGCAATTACATGATTTTAGTGAATTAAATGAATTTCCATGTAATCTTAAACGTTTATGTATTTGTTTATCCGATGTTATTTTTCTCGAAGGTTTTATGCGTCGTATATATGCATTTTTATCATCATTACATACATTACATATAATTGGTACACTTGAAAAATCATCTTTAACATCAACATCACCAGAAGAAACAGATGAATATGAAACAATTAATATAAATAGAATTAAAGCTCATGCACCTAATTTACATACAATTAATTTATATGGTGTAAGTTTTATTGATGATAGTCATATAGAAGCTATTGCATCTGGTTGTATACATCTTCAATGTCTTGCTTTAAATTTTTGTACACGAGTAAAAGGTACAAGTTTTAAAAATTTAATGAATCGATGTCAAAAAGTTACATGTTTATTATTACAAAATACGGGTAAATAAAAAAAAAGATTAGTATTAAATGAAAATAATTAATTTTATAATGTTTCTTTCCTAAATGTTATTAGACAAAAAATTGACATACATATTTTTATTTTTTTTATTTTTGTAGGTATACAAGATGAACCTATGCTTGCTGTTAATTGGTCTACGACTCAACTTTCTGAATTAGATATATCATCAACTGACTTAAGTGAACGTGCTCTTGTAGATTTTTTTTCAATGGTACCAAAACTTACATATTTAGCTGTACCGTTTTGTGATGGTTTTACAGATGCGGTAATATTAATATTGATGATTTTGCATCGGAACATTCCCAAGTGATTCGCACTTCATTTGTTCTCATATTTTATCAATATGAGAATAACTGAAGCATGAATTACTTGGGGAATAATTTCATTGTTAGTAAAATTCATTATAAAATTTAGGTTTTAAATTTATTATTGGATCGAGGTAAATTAAATGGATGTCGAGCACTTGATTTAAGTCATACAGTTAATTTAAATGTTGATGCTGTTCATCGATTATTAACATCATTTACTAATATATCTTATCGACTTGAAGCATTAAGTTATACAGGTCATGCTGCTATAACAGAACGATTTTGGATTGATTCTATTCGATATCTTCATCGAATTAAGTAATAAAAATTTTTTAAACATAAAACAAAAAAAATAAATAGAATCTCTTGATTTTCTTTTTTTCTTTTTTTTTTTCATTTTTTCTAGAATACTTATTATGGGTACAGCACATAGTTGGTTTAAACAAGCAACACGTCGTATTCATATTGATCAAATACTTGAAGCATGTGCTGTTCATTGTCCTTATTTAAAACGTCTCGAAATTCAATGGGATCCTGAAACACTTCGTTTTAGTGAAAATTCATCGAAATTTATTGATCATGTTAGGTAAATATTTTTATTTTTATTATTCATAAAAAAAATCTATTATAATATTTAAAGAGTACGATGTACAAATCTTTCATCATTTGTTCTTTCTGATGGACCTTATTATGAAGGTGCTAAAGCAAATTTTGAACGAGCAGAACGACATGGTATTGTACGAACAACAACAATGTATCAGACAAGCATTGTCAGTAACCTTAGTTTTTATAATGAAATGAAATTCAATTAAAAGAAAACAAAAAACAAAAAAAAAAAAACACATTTACTTGAAATAAAATATAAAATAAAAAATTTCTAAACAATTTTATTTTAGTTTAATAGAAAACAATGCATGAATCATAATTGCGTTTTATTTCTCATAAGCAAAAAAAAAAGAAAAGAAAAGAACAAATAAATCGTTGTTATTTTTTCTCTGGACACGTTTTCATAATATATATGAGAACGAGAGTTGATACGTGACAATCTTCATACAATAGAATTGCGCAAACATATTGTAAATTATTATTATATTGATATTCAAATGGGTTCGAAAAAATCAAAACAACAAATTTATTCTATACATGATGAAATACAAAATTCAATTTGTTTTGAAGATTTAAGTAATGAACTTATTTATGAATTATTTGATTATCTTTCATTTCATGATATCATTTTTTCTTTTGATAAATTGAATAAACGTTTTCAAAATCTCATAGATAATTATTCACATTATGTAAATCTTCAACAACATACCGATGACAATATTTTATCATTACCTAAACATATTCATTCACTTAAAATAAATGCTCGTTATCAACTTCAATTTATTAATTTTTCAAATATTTTTTTACTACATTATTTAATACTTTCAAATGTATCAATATTTGATTTATTTCATATATTCAATACACTTTCATTGAAAAATCTTGAATATATATATTTAGGTGCATGTCCCGATTATCATAGATATCAACATGAAAAACTTGCAGAAATTCAACAAAAAATTCTTTTATTAGGTGAATTAAAATTAAAAAAATGTGTATTTCGAATGAAACTTTTTGTAAATATTAATCAATTACCAATGAATTTATTTTCATTAGAATATTTACGAATAGATGGATGTGAAAATATATTAATTGTTAATAATCTACTTAATCATATGCCAAATTTAAAATCTCTTCATGTATCTATTCTTCAATCATTTAAAACTAATAATAACAAAGATCAATATATGAAAGAGAATAATAGAAATAATTCTCTTATTAATTTAATTATTCGAATTCATGATCTTAATTCATTAGAAGAACTTATTTCATTATTTATTCAAAATTGTTCAAATTTAAAAAATCTTATTATTTATCTAAATCCTATTAGAGAAAATTATTCTGATCATGATATGTATGATATTCGTGTGATTAATCTACCACAATATATAACAACTATTATTAATCAATTATTACCTCAACTTACAAATTTTCATCTTCGTCAACGTATTCTTTCAAAAAATTTTGACTTTTTAAATCGACCATATTATTTTTCACCTTATGTTAAAGAAATTCCATATTCATTAAAACATAGATCGTATCGAATGTTTATTGCTCAGCACTTAGCTACTCTATGGAAAAATACAACTTGAACAAAACTCTTGTTAAATAAGATATGACTACCCACAAATTTAATATATGTATATATAAATATATTTGTTTTTCATAATTAATTTAACATAAATAAATATTTGACACACGACAAGTGTCAACACAATTTTATTATTCAAGATTTTCTTTTCATTGCAGTTATTTTATGATGTTTTTTTTTTGTAAAAAGTTGTTAGTGTAATCCTTACAGGATTAAGATGTGAAACATAATGTAGTTGTTATAGCTAATCGCAAAAAGATTGTTTGATTCAATCTATTTTGAGACATATTTCTTTATCATGTATTTACTTAATCCTTTACAAATGCAATAAGGAAGTTGTTCATATATTATAACGAGATATTATTGATATACAAACTGTGATCGTATATCAACAATGTCTGTAACGGTCTATAGCGGTGAGAGGAAGAAGAAGTATTGTTTAAGATGTCTGTGACGGTCTGCAGGAGGTAGAGCCCAAGCCTGAAAGTTCTGAACTCGGCGTGCTTCAATGAAAGATCCAAATTTTAACTCTTATACTTCAACACTCCTTTTAGATCATGTTTCATAAAAGCCTGATAAAGAAAAAAAAAAGTATCTAGAAACTAAATGATAAAACATTATACTAATATTATATATTTCAAATGAATAAAGTTTTGCTTGATGCATCATTCAAAATAGTTGATTTGAATAATTGAAAGTTGTTAGTATTCAATTAATTTTCACTTATTTTAATAGGATCATATGAAATTAATTACTAGCAAGTTACATATATCGGATGACATTCAGTTTGTTTTCAATAATTTCGAATAAAAGAATTGTGTTCTAGAAGAAGTTGATTGATTGTTCACTAAGATTTGTATTTCATCTATAGATTATTTCATACATTATCAATCTATCAAGTATATATTTGCCAAATTTTTTCTTGATGAATTAAATCTAGTATTCGACAACAAATATCACTCTGAATGTTCATAAACACATGTCTTTGTTGAATGATAGCATTTATACGTAGTGCTTACTGATAAAATTTAATATCTTTCTTAAATTTTCTTACTCTATGCCAGACAATTTTAATCATATTCCATGTAGTAGATAAGTCAAGATGATCTTGCTCTATTGTATGCTTTCATCTATTCAAAAATTTTTGATGTAATGATAAGGCTTTTTTGATCAGATCGGATCGCTCAGATTCCATACTCATATTGCTTAACATAATAATCAAAAGTTTATGTTACGTTTCAAGAAAACATTTCTCTAAAATCAATGCCTTCCTAAGACTTTTCATTGTACATTTTAAACTACTTCATATAAATAAAAAACAACATGCCTATATTATTATTGTTACTAACCGGATCCATGTGTTGTTTAGATGTCTTTCTTGAAGAAATATTTCACTGCCATTTTATTATAAAATAAAGTTTTCTTGTCTAAATTGGAACGAACTCATTTATGGTCATTGATACTACTGAAAATATTGTTTATGTTCGAGTATATCCACTGATAGACAACTTCGAATGATTTCGAGAATCAAATTTTAGGTTAAGATTAAAGAGTCACATGTTCTTACCAGCTAAGTACTGATTTGAACATAGATAGATCATAATAAGTCATATTAAGATTTAAGTATGTCACTGACATTTTCTTTATCTTCTTTTATTTTCATTTTTCGTGCAATCTCAATTGACATTTGATAATATTTGATTGTATCATGTTATTTATTAAGTTTGTTTGACATTAGACCTGTATATGAATATATTTTAAGTGCAATCTTACGTGAGCGTTTGTCTGCAACGAAATTATCAAGTTTGTGCTCATCATAAATTTCATAAGTATATATTTTGTATCTTTTCTTCATCTGATAGATCTTCTAATGTTTTGATTGAGCATTCCGATGCACTATATCGAAGCACTCCTTAATGATTATTAGAGATGATTTCTATTCGATCTTTTATACGAAATAATGTTCACTAAATAACTCATCAATTCTACTGTTTTCAAGTAGTGTTAGATTCATCAAGTTTTGAATTAGTTTTCTTATCGATAAGAATTTCAGATTGAACCCATTCAAAGTTGACGACAAGAAAAAAGGTATTAAGTGAAAAGATAAAGGATATCAGGTTGTATTAATAAAAATCAGTGAAAAAACATCAAATAAAGGATATTAGTTTTCAAGAATAAAAAGAAAACTAATATGGCATTATTAATGCATTCAGATTCATCATGCCGTTAATATATGTTAGATGTTGTTACTACACTAAGTATTGTAGTGAGATGTGAAGTTGAAGCTTTTGTACCTCGAAAATTAGTGTGTTTCCATTGTTCGATATTTTAGAAATAGAGAAAAAAACAAGTTGTTCCATCATAGTTTCTTTTTTGGTCGACAACAGTCTGTATTGAGTAGTCAGAATAATACAATCACTCCTCAACGATCATCATAGAATTTTTCTTATCTAATATTGTCATATACTTTATGAGAATAAATGTATCTACAAAATTTCAACTTCATATTTTAGAATAAATTTTCCTTGAACTTTTGTTTTGTATTCATAAAAAGAAATCATATAATTATTTTTCTTTTTTTTTTGTATATATAAGTAATATAGAAAAGAGTATAATTAAGTGATATTGATTGTGCAAATATAAAGAAAAACAAAAGAGAAAAATATATATTTATTACTTTTCTTGAAGAATTACAAATATTTATATGGTAATTATCAATATTGATCAGACATGTTCCATCAATCTTCTTCAATTTTATAGAATCAAATCACATTATGTTCGAGAAATGTTTTTTTTTTTTATATGAACTGAACTGATTAGGAATGAGACGGTTTTGTTTAACGCCCTCATGAAATATAAAAAAATAAAGAAAAAATATTACAATCAAACGCCATACCCTTAGATGTTTTAATAGCATAGGATAATTTACACAAACTTCTTAATTTATTATATATCCACACTCAATAAATATGTTTTCATATTTTTCCTTCTCGATGGGTTATCAATCAACTGATGATATGATTTGAATGGAAAGAACGCATTTATTTATCTAATCTTATTAGACAATCAATTATAGTAAATTCTTTATAATGCATATTTGTAATGTATGATACCCTTTGTAAGAAAAACAGATATAACGCACATCGATCGAACAGTCATATGAAAAAAAAAAACAACAATCATCGTAGCGAAAATATCGATCATTTCCACTAAGAATCAATATTTAAGGCAAGAATCTCGTTATAGGTTCTTTCATGTATCGTGCTTTTTTTTTAATTCTAGAAAGTATCTCTTGAAATCTCTTGACACATGTATCCAGATATGATTTTTTTGGGATCGTGTTAACATACAAACATTCCTTGAAAAAGACATATTCTCAAAGCAGCTATCTTTTTTTTTTGTATATATATATATTTTTTCTGTATTTCTTAATGTTCTTGGAAGAAAAGCCCTAGGAAATAATATTTGAAAATAAGCACTCGTAATCTATCACCATTAGTGACAACAAAAGTTGGTATTCATCTAATGTATAAATTCATTATGATTGAAAAACTAAATAAACAAACATCTTGTATGTTGATGATGATCCAGACAGATATCTATATTAATTATAATGATAATAATATACTAAAAGAAGTTTGACGACTTCCTATAACTGAGCAAAATCGAACTGCAGTTGATATACTTTAATCGAAACGACTTGTCATTCGCCATTAGTATGTCTATATCATGACAACTGCTACTGAGATTGTGCGTCAGATTTATAGAAAGAAAAACAACTAGAACTATATTGGTTTCTAATTGATGTTGTGCAATAAGTTCTCTATGAATATTTCGAAGAAAAAAAAAATGTGTGGAATCTATGATAATAAGATCCTCGATTGTTGAGTAGATGCTTCCACTATAACTTCGAATAATATTCATCCCTTGATATCATTTTTTACATTGCGAGATAATCGACACTATAATGTATTTTGCTTTAAGTATCATATGCTCTTTGACGTATAATTTTCTCTTTATTATGCGCTGTCGATTATAAGCAACAGCTTCACTATCCCAAGTATATGTAATTAAACTAAGGCATTTTTCGCTTGTAAAATATTGGATCTGTCAAACGATATTTGACATAATTCAATATTATGATAATGGACAGAAGAATGATTTTTGATAAGTTATTTATATTATTCGACCAATAGAATATTCTTATTGCATAAGTAAGACGTTATTTGAAATTATGTAAGATGTAAGTTGAGAAAACAAAAACCGGAACAGATAATATGAAGTAAGAATCTGATTAACACAATAAGAAAAAGAAAAATAATTATAGGATGGACAAAAATTACTTTATAAGAAAAAAACAAAAAAAACAGTTGTTAGCTGTTGAAATATATTAACAGAGTAACAGAAATAGACTCTGACTTATAATTGATATGTAAAAAATATTTCTATAGTATATTCATCAGTTAATAAACAGTTTATCTTTCCTAATCAAATTTAGCCAATTCCAGAGTCGATTAAATATAAATAGAAAAAAAAAAAAAAGAAAATCATTGTATGGTATTGCCTTAGTATCTGATATTTTTCTTTTTTCTTTTTTCTTTTCTATTTTATAATTTATTTTAAAGATTTGAACAACTGGTACGATTCTCATTGAACTATTTATCAAAAGAAATCAATTACATGAATGCAACAAAATTATTCTCATTTTCTGTATTTCCATTACAAGAGGAAACAATTATGGATTATACATTTGATAAATTCATAAATTCAAATATAACTATAACTATACCATCAAATAAATCTAATTTTCATAATTTCATTATACGTAGTTTTAGTTTATATGCACTTGCGCTTGTTATTATTGGAACATTTGGTAATATATTAACAATAATTATATTATGTCGTCGAAATTTAAGACGTTATGTTACAATGAGATATTTAATTGCTGTTAGTGTATGTGATATTATAACATTATATGGTTGGAATTTAAATAATTTTTATAAATTTACAATTAGTACTGCGAATACTAATTTAGAAGAAATATCATTATTACATTGTCGAGTTGTATCATATTTAACATTTGTTGGTTTACAATTATCAAGTTGGTATTTAACAGCTGTTAGTTTAGGTAAGTTTGGATTGCTAAATTGTATTATCCCAAAGGAAAACTTCAAATTATCAGAAAACCTACACAAGATTGCCTTATAGAAATGTATAGTTCTGTTGAAGTAAACATGACATAAGTATAGCATATGAAAAGTACATTGCGCAGAATAACAAAGTTAATGTGATGGATATCATAAAATACATTTTAATGTCTAGATAATGAATATAATAACATAAAATAAATCACATTCACTAATTTTTATTAGTATGTAGTAATCATTAAGTACATTTGGAATTGATTATAACCGTTTGTTTTTTATTGAAAAAATTCTTTTTTTTTGTAATACAAAAATTTCGATATTGAAAAACAACGAAACTTCAAAAGTTTGGTTTTTTAATATTATAGAACATATTTCTCAAGGCATCGATCCAAAATTCTTCATACTATCTATTTCTGATACGAGGCATAGATATATATTTAGCATTTCTTGTGGTCTATCATTGAATCTAAGGCATACACTAATTCATTTTTTTGCTTCTGGTAAATATCAAACATCTGATTTATTGTTTAATATAAAAAGGTTATTTTAATTAAAAAAATATGGTCTATAATAAGTTATTTTTCTTATTCTTAGATCGCTGTTTCAGTCTTTATTTTCTAACATGGAAACACAGCTATGGTAAATTAACTCATACAAAATATTATATAGGTATATTAGCTATAGTTTGTTTACTTTTAAATTCTCATATATTATTTTTCAACGGTTATCGTAATGGTCCACCAAATTATAAGATTCAATGTTATACAACACGAAGAAATCGTTATTATATATTTCCTCAATGGGAACGTGTTCATTTAGTTGTGTATAATTTATGTCCATTTATAATAATGCTATCATGTAATATCTATATAATATATGTAACAATTCGTTCAGCTCGTATTCGTACAATAAGAAAACCGACTTCATTTGGAAAAAGTTTTCGTTCAAGTCCATCTCGTCATCGACAATTATCATTAATGTTAATAATTGTTACATTTGCATTTGTATTATTAACATTACCATCATGTATTTATTTTGTTTTTTTTCGTCATCGAATGTCATCAGAAAAATATTCTCGTAGTCATCGTCATATGATACAAATATGTTTAAGTAGTATACAATTTACATCACATGCAATACATTTTTTTCTATATTGTTTTTCGGCAACAAATTTTCGTAATGAACTACGTGATTTTATAACAGAAATATGTTTTGATCGATTAAATGGATTTAAATCTAATAAATCATCATCAACAACAGCACCATTAAAATTAACAATACTTGGTAGAAATAATCGAAATAAAAAGAAATTTGATACTGAATTTATATCAGAATATCAACAAACAGGATATCAAAATGCATTAAAAGAATTACAAATAACATTAGCTAATGAAGAACTAAACGAAAATCTTACTTCTAATGATCTTAGCACTTCAAATAATACTAATTAATGTGATATACAAAGAAAAATAAAAAACAAAAAAACAAATACAAAATTTTAAACATTTTGGTTTTATTTCTTAATGTAGAAAATATGTATGTGTCACATTTTGTGATAATAAACATTGATTAGTATTTATTTATAACGATCACATAATTGACCAGCTTTTTTTTTTCAAGTAACAATCATTAAAAAAGAAATCAAATTCAGAAAGTAATCATTGTTAGTTCATTGCAACTTTTTGTTTTTGTATATCTGACAAGATATTCTATTTTCAACGTTCACTTCAATTCATATCTATAAGCATTCGTTTTGTTGATAGATCCTATCGAATCTTTATTGTCAACTATAATTTCATAAAAAACAAAACAATTATGGTTTTGCTCATGAAGAAGATTATTCTAAATAATTAAAAGTTTTTAATCCGATATTTTGCCCATTCGAAATCCAAAAACGTGACGCTGTATACCATTGTAAATAACAGTTGTATTGTTCGACCTGGAGTAATTAGAATCATATGAGACTAGAAGACATACAATATGATATGACCTTATGTACGTCCCTTCTAAAGCTCTAAATATATAAATAAACTGTGCACTGAGTGTTATATTGACAGACAAAAAAAGAAGAATTCAATGAAGAAATGTCGACCAGATATTTCTTTTTGTGTATAGATTCCAAGGCCAATAGATTATCTTAAAAGCTTCAGCGTAAATGGATGTTTTCTTTTCCCAAGTTGATGAATGTACAAGAAACCTTGATTTTTGCCACATTTCTACGAAGAATGGATTGTTTTTTTTGGAAAATTCATCATGTTAAAAATAAAAGATTTATTTGTGCTGAAACTTTCAGAATAATTAATTTAAGAATTTTAGAATTTATACACAAGAACAATTGCAAGTGAAAGTTTTTTCATTAGATTTTTTTTTCTGTAAATATATTATGCAAGCCACAATGTTGTAAAACGGTCATAGTTCAGGAAGGAATGCCTATGAGCTCGTATCGTTTTCCGATTGTTTTCTAATATCATCTGGTTCGACTTATGAATAAAATATAAGATCAAATGCTTTTAATGATGTATGATGGTTTTCTCGCCAAGTTGTTTTTGTTAGAAGTCAGCAAGACATGACAAATGAAACTCTGATTATTCTTTCGAAGAACATCACAATTGAATGTTGAACTTTCATTTATATGAAGAAACTTTATAACTATTGTTTAAGTTTTTTTTTTCAATATAAATTTAAATTTTTATTTTCTATTTTTTCAAAGAAAATGTATCGTTTTTACTAAAGACTTCATTTACTTATTCTTCTGGCTTTGGCCCGTAACTATTTTCTTTTAATATAACGCTCTCTCAGATCTTATATAGCGTCGTCTTTATTATCTTCTACATAACTAATTATATTGAAGCCAACGTAGATTTTATTGATTAGCAAATCATTTTATTTCAAAGAAAGAAAATTGATAATAACAAGAAGAAGATATATGCGAATTATATTCAAAACTGTATTTTTATGATTGTGTTTATATAAAAGATTTGCCAGTTTGAATTAATAGGTCAGGAAGGGAAATCAAGTTTGCTTCCAGAATACGTCATAAGTTTTTCGTAAAAGAAAATAATTTGAAATGAAAATCTACACTATTCGGTTTTGCTAGTGAACAGTAAACAAATCGTTAGTTACATCAGTAAATTGACTCTAGTTCTTTCAAGGTCCTATGAAAACAGGATTTGCTATAGACTATTAGACGCACCTGAAAAAGTTCTACAACATGGTATATTTGGTTTTTCATTTCTGAGTAGGTCACCTTATCCGACAGGGTCCTTTAAATGCCGTGGCCAGAGCTTTTGGTATGCTCTAAGTATTTAGGGACACATTTCTTCATCATCGTTCACTTAATACTCTTGAGCTGCAATAATGAAGTAGATCATATATTGTAATGAGTGATATGTGGTCTGTGATGGGGAGGGAACAGGGATCTGTCAAGGTCTGTAATGTAGAGGGAGAGGCGGGGGTGGATGGAAATTTCTACCCTATGTACTTCAATGTTCCTTTTAGATCATGTTTCACAAAACTGGCAACATCCTTCAGATTTAGAACCCTAAAAGAGCCTTTCATGTTTTCTGAAGGAATGAACTGTATTGGAACTAAGGTTTCTCTTGGGCTCCTCGTGATAAATGCTACTCTCTTAGTCAATAGAGTTTTTAAACTACTTCCGACTAAATGGTGACTGAATCGAAATCAAACCATATGTAAATGAACAAGAAAAACGAATTCACTAGAATTCGACATTCGTCACATCTTACTTCCACAGACCGTGTCTGTGTTAGAATTGACGCAGAAAATAATGACTTTTTACGCACATAAAAAGCAATTCTTTTTGAGAAAAAAAAGAAAAGAAAAGAAGTATTCAAGTTGGAAAGTTCCGCTCACTCCGAAAAAAAATTCTGTCAAGGTTAAATCAAAGCTGACTAGTTTCTTTCTTACAATTGACGACCTTACAATAAAAGTTCATTTTTAATATGATTGCTGCAGAAAATCCATTTGCTATGTTCTTTTATACAGAGAAGTAATACATTATTTCTACTACAAAATTATCTTCTTGTGATATTCTAATACTATGTTTTAAACACCCAGACATCTTACTCAACTTATCTGCATAAGCAAACTGATGTCAGCTGTTTGCAGACTAAGTACTATATGGAACAAGATTAATAAGGCATTCAAAACAAATACAATTATGTTGGAAAAATTCCAGCCAGAAAGAAAAAAGAGAAAACCCTTTTCTTTCATCACATAAGTGAAGTTTTACACAACTCGTCTAAAACATTGGATGATTGACTCTCGGCAGTAGATAAAATAATTCATTTTCAAATGTGTTTTGTTCGTACGTTATCTGTTTATGGGCGTACGGCTGGTTTTTTCTCTTTTCCTACACATACTGTTGACTCAAAAGAAAAAATATAATCTTCGACATGTTTTTTCCTTTTACTTCTTTACACCAAAGCCCAGATAAATGATAAAAATAGTGGGAGAAACAATGGTTGTTTCTCACCGAATAATAGCAGCGTATCAAACGGGATGACAGACTGAGGTGACATACGATAGAAGCTAATGCAGTAACGCTGCGTTTTATAGCCCTTTTAGGCTGTATAAGACGTTGGTTCCGACGATCGGAATGACTATCTTGGTCAATAGCAGACTCTTGAATTGAGTCCCTTTAATGAATCCAACAAGTCTATAGTGATCATTCTAAGGCAGTATAGAAATCAGAAATACTAAAATTGTCTTTTCTAAATTTTTACAATAAGTATTTAACTTATTAGATATAGGTTTCTCACATAGATGATCATCGATTTAATGTCACCATTACCATCTGATGTCGTCAAATAAAAATCAAGATCGAATGATAACATAGCATCAATAACAATAATTGTGCATTCTCCAACAGTTGTAATAAGAATGAGGCAGAACAACAATTAGAGACATCAAGTTTAATCATTACGAAAAAAATTAGACGTCTCAGGTAACAAATGAGCTGTTGAGCAACTTCAATTTAAAGGAGATGAAGCTTTTCGCATAGCTCTAGCTCTTCGAACTGAAATGAAGTTGTCATATTCTTAATTCTGATGGCCATTCCTCTTTCTCTGTCACCATGAATATAGAACACGAATTATGTCATTATTTACGTTAGGTTTTCCTAATGAGAAACAGAAGCAATGTTTTATTTATTATCGTTAAAGGAAATTTCAAGCGTCTATAATTTTTTACAACGCTCCTAATACATACAATATTCTCAAAAGACAAAAAAACTAAGAAGCAATTTTTATCCACAAGATGGTTGTTTGTATTGCTTCGCTTGCTCTTTGAAATTGTCTGCTTGTTGAATACATTCTTGAGCTCGTTCTCGAAAATATTGTGCCATTTCATTCCATAAACGTTCTAACAAATCATCTGGATGATCGAACATTAACAATTGGCCAATATAATCAATCGCCCAATTTGTATGTAACGCAATGGACGCACAAAAAACAAATATCCGTTTGATATTGGTACATTGAAATACTTGTGATACTACATATTCTGCTAGAGAACCAGAAGTAACAAGAAATATATTCTGCGTCATATGAGATTTTATGTATTCGATGCAATCATCTGCCTTATTAAAGATTTGTACCGACTGATATTGCATAAGTTGATCACGAAAGCTAGTGGTCGAATCAGAGTTTGTATCTAACCATATTAAATATGTCACCATTGTAAAAAGTACAGGCCAATAAACAAGCATTGTAATATACGCTTCTTTATATAGTATTGATAAAATCATGAAAATTCAAAAAACCGACTTTTTTACCAACTTTTACCAAGTATCACTTACGCATACTTCCGACACACACTCGTAAACAGATATTTTGATAGTTTTTTCCCCATATTTTCATGTTTCTTTCCCCATATTTTCATGTTTTTTTTCCCATATTTTCATGTTTTTTTCCCCATATTTTCATGTTTATAAATCGGCAAAATAATTTTTCTAACGAAATTGAATACACTCTAAGCAAATGACTAATGTTGTTGATTACAAAAACTTTCCAACATACATTAATTCACAATAATAACAACAAAAACATTCTATTCTGAGTATAAAGAAATGCATTCCGATTGGTTCTGATTTTTATGGCAGTCGTATGTCGACAAATATTTATTCCTTTTTTTACAAACTAAACAGAATTCTTCTTGTGTATGTTTATTATCATTATTCTTTTTTAATTAATCTTCATAAAGATCGAAGGAATATTCATTGTCTAAGATTAATGTTAAACTAATCATTATTTTCAGGACATACAATTCGAAGGAGGAGAAAAGAATTTTTCCCTTCGAAATTTTTACTTGCACTTAACCATTCTCTCAGAAAATTTTCGTCAACTATTGTTTAGCGAATTTCTTGACTTTTGATAGCGTAAATGTAAGAAAAATGTGCAAAACTGACAGCTTTTTTCCTAATTTTTCAAAGAGAAAAATATCTTCTCGAAATGAGAAAGCTTTATTTGACGATTTCATGGAAAATCACTTGTATTTAATAAAGAAATTGCTTTTACTACAGTTTTCAAAGAGAATCGGCCTTTTCCTTTCAAAGAAAACTTTCTTTGGTTTTTAGATGTTTTCTTCCTGATTTCTTCTCCCTTCTGAATAATATCAAAACAACAGTTCTGATTATTTCGGTGATATAAACTGCAATAAATGCTTCTTTCCCAATCAGAACAATCTTCTAAACACATACATGGATCATTCTGTATCGAAATGTACAAGTTTTAACAAATACATGTATTGAATGAGTATGGTTTAATATTAAAAATATCGTTGTTCATGAAATGAAATGTTTCATGTATTATTTATTCTAATATCTGTATGGATTGTGTACATCATCTATTATTTTAATTCACATGATAAGATAATGAGAAGATTTCATCAAGTAGTTTTTTTTTTTACACATTTATTTTGCTAAAAGAAAAACAAATCTATTCAAAAACTCGGTAGGTTATCATTTGCCACAAATTGTGGTTCCCTAAATCACTCCCTAAAAAATTTCCACATTTGGGGATACTCAACCAATTAAGGTATATTTTGGTGACCAAGTAGGGAATTTTTTTTAGGGATTTTTTTATTTAGGGATTTTTTTTATATAATGTATATGATACCCTACTTCTGTTACGACAGTATAACAACAAGAGTAAATGGTAGGTTATCATTTACCCCAAATTGGTCACCACAAATGCACTCCCAGAAAAATTCCCATTTGGGGATTTTTTTACCATCAAATATATCATACATCCTGTAGTTCGATACCATTCTTTTTCTTTTCCAAGACCACATTACCAAAAATAACACTTTCGAAGTCATATCTATTGGAAGTGCTTAGTTTGGATTAGCTAAACATAATAAAAGCAGTTCTATGATGAACCCGGTGACCAGAATATATTTTGGATTGCCAAAAAGAGGACTTCGTAGTAATCCACGATGGATTCTGGTCACCAGATTCACCTCAAAATTGTTCGTTGTAGCAACCCAAAATATATTCTGGTCACCAGATTCACCTCAAAATTGTTCGTTGTAGCAGCCCAAAATATATTCTGGTCACCAGATTCATCATAGAACTGCTTTTATTATGTTTAGCTAATCCAAACTAAGCACTTCCAATAGATATGACTTCGAAAGTGTTATTTTTGGTAATGTGGTCTTGGAAAAGAAAAAGAATGGTATCGAACTACAGGATGTATGATATATTTGATGGTAAAAAAATCCCCAAATGGGAATTTTTCTGGGAATGCATTTGTGGTGACCAATTTGGGGTAAATGATAACCTACCATTTACTCTTGTTGTTATAATGTCGTAACAGAAGTAGGGTACTATATACATTATATAAAAAAAATCCCTAAATAAAAAAATCCCTAAAAAAAATTCCCTACTTGGTCACCAAAATATACCTTAATTGGTTGAGTATCCCCAAATGTGGAAATTCTTTAGGGAGTGATTTAGGGAACCACAATTTGTGGCAAATGATAAACAATACAAAAACTCCTATCACTATGTGGAAAGATAAGAATTTCTGAAGTAGGTAACTTTGATAATCGTCGAGAATGTTTGCCAAATAATATAAATTTTTTATTGTGCAATTGCAATCTATACAAAGTGCAACAAACAAGAAGGAAATATCCAAGAAAAGAAAATTCTATGAATGATGAATAATAAATGCATGATGAAAAAGGAAAAATCCAAACGACAAAAAAAAAGGAAAAAACCCGTTGTGTTTGAAGAGCAATAATGAGACAGAAAATGCGTCATAAGCATACGGTGTAATCATATGAAACAATCACTGAATAGACTTAGAATACACTATGACATCTTCCTTCCTTACAACAATGAATGTTCACAATAATGAATGGTGGTAAAAATGTCTTTACAAAGAAGATTGAAAAGCATAAGTTAATAATGCGTCCTTTGGCTTGCAAAACTCTTATCAACAGTATTACCATGCTGGAGACCTACCGTTTTTATTGTCGTGTCAGTGTGAGTGGAAACGAAACGTACGATTACCTAGCTGTTCATTTATGCTTGCTATTTTCTATATGTATAGCTTTGGTTATGAAACATACAGTTCTATGATAATTTATTGCCTAGAATACAATGTTCTCAGTAGTAAGACTATCAATGTAGAGTTGTGGAGTCATTCGTGTTGATGATGTATCAAAAATAGTATAATCTTTTTCAAGTTAAACATTACTGAAGGTATAATATGAAAAGGAATCTTGTGTGTGTTGTCTTTGATCGCTAAACTAGCCTACCCTTCGACTGTTAACTTCGATTGCAAGGAGCTAGCGACGGAGCCGAAAAACTTTAACTAAAAAGTTCCACTCATGATTTTTCTCCGAAAAAAACTTGCGTGAATTTCACAAACAATAAAGTCTGTAACTGGAAAAACTGTGACATAATCTTTGTTTCGTTTCCACAGGTATCGTACGTAGAGTCCATCGGGTCCATGATTTTTTGCACCAGACTTGGGTCCGATCGGTTAAGTTTTTTTCTGAACCCAGACCCGTCTGATTAATTTTTTTTACACCCTAACCCGGATCCGGTTCATCAAAATTTTCTGATCCAAATCCAACTGATTAATTCTTTGTTGATTTGAACATGAATCACACGTTTGAGACCCTTAGTGAGAATGAACAGAAATTAAAGAAAACAATTAAAAATTATTATGTATAGTGGATGTTTTTCCTTATCAATAAAGATTTAAAGATCCGGACCCAATAAATTCAAAATTTACAGCCTCGAATCCGCTTGGACCCGGATCAGACCCGACGGACTCTAGTCGTAAGAATAAAAATAAAATTTACTTTTTCATTATTGAACATACTAATTCACAAGTGGAAATTTTCTCGTTTTTAAGAAAGCCAATTCCATTGTATTTCTTAAGAATGAATGAAACATTGATTTGCTTACGTTTTTTCTTTATCATTATTGGTGTACTATTTCTTTTCCTTTTTTTATTTTCGTTTTTCTACGTTTTGTCTATGTAAACATGCTGATAATACAGTAATATGATCTAAGTAGTTGAATTAAGACAATTTATCAATAGATGGAGAAAGTACAAATAATGATCATGAGTAATAACAGACCTATATAAAATAAAATTGTCTAACCATTAGACAAATACATTTTCAACATATTTCTCGAGTCTTATGGACAGATTATTACTGATTGTTGTATTGATCTTCTTAGTTTACTTTCCTGGTTTGTCATTAATTTTTTGTTTTCAAATAATCTTCTCGTTTCTATCACAGGCAATATTGATGGAAATGAATGTTATAATTGTTTAAGTTCATGTCCTGACCCATTCAATAAAACGAATGCTATAGTACTGGAATCACCATTTACATGGTGTATAGTATGTATCTATGATCATATTTATTCGTTAAGTTTTTGTTTTTTTCCATAGAAATTTAAAACATCAAAAGCTCATGATTCGGTAGTGATTCGTTCTTTTGCACCGTATGGTTTATGTACTGAAAATAAATGTAAATCATCTAATCATAATGATATCAAAGGAATTATGTGTTGTTGTAATTCACAATTATGTAATAATTCAAATACAACAACAATCTCATTAAGTTGTTTTATGGGATTAATAATAATCAGTGCAATGAATTTAATTCTCAATGAATGACTTTATTTTTTTTGTCTTTTTTTGTTTTCATAGTCCTATATTTGTCTCTTTTTTCATACGAGATAACTGACTAGTGATGATGTGTTATCTTGTATCATTTTAATAAAAACATGTTGACGCTTTTTCTGTTGATTTTTTTAACTGTTGGAGTATCCACAATAAACGGTTATACTTGTACTTGTTGTTTTCCTGGTCAAGCACATACATGTCAAACACCTGCAATTCCTCTTTCTTCTTGTGCTAATTGTACAAGTGTTTTTTGTGCAAATCATGTAAAAGGATGTCAAAGTTCAACTCCATGTAAAGTTGAATGAAAATCGGGTTCAAGTTCAATAAGCACATCAACAAAAGGTTCTCCTTCAATGTCGACAATCAATACTATACCGAATAATGCACTTACTGTTGGAATTGGATTTATTATGATTTCTGTTGCTTTGACATTGTTGGCTTTTGTCAATTGAGTTTTTTTTTTAAAAAAAAGAAGATTTATATTGAAATAAAATAAATAAAACAAAAATTTCTTTACAGTTTTTACAAAATTTAGATTAAGAAAAAAAAGTAAACGAAACGTAAACACAAAAAAAAATTGCGCTTCGTACTTTGTTTTAATAATGTATAAAATTTCTTATTTTCTTATTTTTTATTTTTTAATATCAAATATTCATGGAGAATGTTTAGAATTTAGTTATAATTCAGTAAAGAGTATTAAACAAACTTGTGAAATATTGATATCAAATCATAAAGGTTTTCAAAAATGTTTAAAATGTTCAATAAATAGACCAATGATACCGTTAGAAAATATAACAATAGCTCAAAATTGTTCACCTGTAGTCGAACTTCAATGTGTAGAATTTGATTTTAATGATACTCAAACATTTCTTAATTTTTCTCAGCAATATTGGAATGTAATCAATAAATTATTCGATAAAAATATATCAATAAAGAAAACATTGTCAAATGGATTGTTTATAAATATTGCATATGATTCACTTGATGTATTAACTTTACAAACAATTCAATCATTTGAAACTATATCAAATCGAAATTTTAATGGTTTAAGATTAGTAATGAGAAATCGTGGTAATCGAACAAAACTTTATATTGATTCTAATATTCAAAATACAACATTTCGTGTTTTACAAATCTACATTCATTGTGGTGATACACAAGGCTGGAATATTTATAATTACGTTCATCATAGTAAAAATAAACAACAACCTAACTACATTGAATGCCAAATTCCTACTACAACATTGATTACAACTACTCAATTGACAACAGCTATACGACATACTACATCTACCACATTCACTTTATCTACTACTACTACTACTACAGAAAATTCCAGAATACGTATTTCGTCTACCACTGATAAAACAACCACCACATACATATTATCTAGTAGTACTAAAAATCTCATACGTACTTCGACTACTACTAATAAACCAACTACTACATACATTTTACCTAGTACTACTAAACATTTCAAACGTACTTCGTCTACTACTCATAAACCAATCACCACGTACAAATTATCTAGTACTACTAAAAAACTTAGAATACCTACTTCATTTATTACTAATAAACCAACCACCACATACAAATTATCTAGCACTACTAAAGAACCCATACGTACTTCGACTACCACTCATAAACCAACCACTACATACACATTAACTAGTACTACCGAAAATCTCATAAGTACTTCGATTATTACTACTACTGAACCAACCACCACATACATTTTACCTAGTACTACTGAAAATCTCATACATACTTCATCTACTACTTATCAACCAATCACCACATACACTTTATCTAATACTACTGAAAACACTAGAATACTTACTTCGTCTACGATTCTTGAAACAGAAACACAAATTACATTATCTCCAACTAAAACAACAACAACAACAACAACAACAACAACTATTGTCGAATGCTGTAAGACTGAACAATCATTAACGATTACTCTCTTAGTTACTATAACTACTAGAATTCATAGTTCTTCAAAATCGATAAAATCTACAAAACAAAATGAATCCAAACTAACTCTTATTTTAAGTTTAGTTATAATTGGATGTTTACTATTATGTCTTTTGGTTGCCTTTATTTTATATATGTTACGCACCAGATATAATCGAAACGAAGAAAGACAATTAAGTACATCATCTCATGTAATCGATTCAATAACAAATGCTGAAAGTGGAATATCAAGCAAATGGATTAGAAGCTCATTTTAATTATTTTTATATTATAACATAAGAGTGTTTTTTATTCTCTATTCGAAAAAGAATGAAGACTAAATATATCAAAAAATGTAACTAAAATTTCTCTACTTATGCTAGTCAAAAAGTCTCGAAAAGTTTGTAACGGCTTCTTCAGCTAACGTCAATGGCTTTTTTTTCATTCTTCGTACCTTATAAGCTAAAGTATAATACCTACTTTTTCATACAGAACAATTCTTCATGTTTATCTTTAAAGAACAATAAACTCTATTGAAAGCTATCGAAGAAGAATTTTTAATTCTCAAGTAATGTACAATCGTTGATAAATCTATTTCATCATATAATACGAAGTACTGTAGGGTATTAGAAATGTTTTGACATGATCTTCACTTCTTAAATTTGTAAATTTTATTCGTAGAGAATTATTATCGAATTTTTTATTTCGCAGTGTTTTCCAAAATGTTTGAATTGGTACATGAAAAAAAAATCTATGATATTATTAAAGAATATTACAATAGGTCAGAATTGTTCAGCATTCTTTGAACTTCAATGCGTAGAATTTCATTGTAATGATATTGAAACTTTTTGTTTTTCATTTCTAACATGAATATTATAAATAGATTCTCCATGAATATGAAATATGATTAATTTAAAGAATCAATTCTGAAAATAATTTAGTCGTTTGATTATATATCAGATTAAAATCATCAAGATTTACGATTGATTATGAGAAATCGTACACCTACACCGAGGCTCAGGTACAGTACTGAATAAAAAGGCTCTTTTTATGTTTCGTAGAATATCCTAAAAGCTTCCTAGTATTCATTTTTTATTTCTCACATCTATCACTGTCTCTTATTTATTTGTTTTGTGATAAAACAAATCATATTAAAAACTATTCAATACTATTATGAAAGTTATATATCGAATCAAACAAATTTAACTATTTCTCTACATTTTAAGTATCTTCTAAATCATCAATCTCTAAGCGTTATAGCTTACGATTATTTACAATAAACTTCAAACACAATCGATTTAATAACAACATCATTCTATCAGTAGCTATAGTCGAAAGAATAGAAAAAAAAAGAATCTTTCCACGTGATACTTAGTAAGGTGTACTTGTGCAAATAAACGATAAAAAGCTTAACAAATATTCTACTCTCTATCGACAGTATACGAGCCCAAAAAATGGCTGAAAAAACTCCAATAACAATTGCTATAATGACTCCTGGTGATATGGTAAGAATAGTATTCATGTATTGTTTAGATTTTCTATTAATTTTTACTTTAAAGGGACATTCTATCGGTCAAGTTCTTCTTTCTTCAATTAAAAATAAATTTCGTATAATTACAAATTTAACAGATCGTAGTGAACGTACACAAAAATTATCAAATTTAGCTGGTATTATTGATGTTAAAACAGATGAAGAAATTATACAACAAGCTGATTTTATTTTTTCTATTCTTGTTCCATCACAAGCAAATTCAGTTGCACAACGTTTTGCACCATTTCTAAACAAAAATAAACATATTATCTATGTTGATATGAATGCAATAGCGCCACAAACAGTCCGTTCTATAAGTACACTTTTTCCATATGGAAATTTTGTTGATGGTTGTATTATTGGTCCACCACCGGGTTCTCATGAACATATACCAATAGTGTATTTATCTGGTGAATATGCACAAAAAATAGCTGATCTATTTCAATTTACAGATTTAATAAATGTATCTGTCATTGGAAATGAAATCGGTCAAGCAAGTGCATTAAAAATGTGCTATGCTTCGTTAAGTAAAGGAATAACTGCAATTGCTACTCAAGCATGTATAACAGCAAAATTCTTTGGACTTGAAGAAGTATTTTTTAATGAATTAAAACAAAGTATGCCTAATATATTTGAAAAGTTAAATAAATCAATTCCACATATGCCACCAAAAGCAGCAAGATGGGCAGGTGAAATGGAACAAATTGCAAAAACATTTGAAAATATCGGTTTATCTGAAAAAATGTTTCAAGGAGCTGCTGAAACATATCAATTTATTGCTGAAAAAACACCATTAGGAAATGAAATAATTGAAGAAAGAAAACGAGGACAAACATTAAATGATGCTTTAGAAATAATGACTCAATCATTAAAGAAAAAAACCTATGATGAATAGATTTATTAATCACATTAAATGATTTCATTGTGGTATTTTTATTTAAAATAACAGATGATCAAAATTTTTTTAGACAAGATATTTATTTGCTTTTGACATTTTGTCCTGCTTGAAAGTATTTCAGACGAGCCAAAAACTATAGATCGCGACCAGATTTTGAATACGGATTTAGAAATGTGGTGTCTATTTTTGTCCACAAGTAGTAAGGAACTTGTTGAAAGATCTGAAAAATTATTTTTAATAGCGAGACCACAAATTTTTGTTCATTCTATAAGTTCCTTTTAGCACATGCTAAAAATTATCGAAGTCAAAGTGTTTTTTCAAGAGATCCTTTAAAGATAAAATAATTGTCGATTTTTTAAAAATTATTTTACTACTCTCAAAACAAAAATTGAGATGAAATTTCTAAGTACATATTCGAAAAGAGCACGAAATTTTCGTTCTAACTCATAGCTGTTGATTGCTCTGAAATATGTCAAAAGTGAACAAACATCTTGTCGAAAAACTTTTCGATCACTCATTATCATATATTTCTTTTCTTTTTCTCACAAAAAATTTTAAATAGAATCATTCATACTTAATTATTTGAATTTTTAAAGAGTATGTCATTGACCTTGATCTATTCAATAAAGAAGATTAAGTTTTAATGTCATTTTGATTTTTTGTTTTTTCTTGCCTTCATTATAATAAATTCTCGTATACATACAATTGAAATAGATAGTTACAAATAACATGAAACTTTATTGAAGAGAAAGAAAAAGAATCGAAAAAAGTGCAAGAGAAGAAAAAGAAATTATCATGCACATGTTAATGTTTAAATAAATAAAACAAAAAACTTCTAGAAAATAAGATAAATGAGCATCGAAAGAACTAGAATGTGTTAATAAAGAAATGGCTGCATATTTCATATACATAGTTCATAATTTACATTGAATTTATGTAAAATGGTGTTCAATATGTTCGTTCTTTCCATCGAGTGTCATATGTGGTGGAAATTCCCAAAAACACATTGGACATTTACTTATTTCACCATCAGCATCATCAAATGTTCTTTGTAATGATGTATTTTCATTTTCTTGATCATTTTGATCTTCTTTTTTCGCTTGTTGAGGTTCATATCCATCACGAAGAATTGATTCTATTATTTCTTCATTATGAACAGATTCATCTATTAAATTTTTTGTTGTTGATTTTTCTTGTGAATAATTCATTTCCATTTTATGTTCAAGTGCAGTATATTTTCGGTACAATGTTTTATATTCTTCAGCACCAGCTGATAATCGTTCAGTTAAACCTTGAATTTCGTGTTGTAAATCATTCTAAAAAAAATGAAAAAACAGTAAGTCTTCATGAATAATGATGAAAACACTTTTTAAAAAATTATCTATATCTAAAGATGGAACCGATCTGAAGTTCATACTGGTACGAAACTAATGAGTTGTCGTATTATTCCATCTATGGATAGAGTAATATTTGACATAGGCAACTTTCAACAAAGTTTCATTATACATTCTCGATGAGATAATAAGAGCAAAAAAACAAACAGACACACACCGGTATCGGTTCGATCTCGAGCTATATCAATAAATGAGAAACAATATATTAAGTTCTAGAGATGGGAAGTAGGATAATCCTGCATATCTCTATTGAGCTCAAAAAAAATTTTTTTTTAAGAAAAAGGATATCTACAGAGAACAAAATATGTAAACTTTTGGCAGTAGAAAAGAGCTCAACTTACAATGAAATCTTTGTAAACAGTTAATTGTCGTTTAACTTCAATTTCACTTTTTTGATGTTTAACACAACGTTTTTCAATTTCGGTAAATGAAGTTTTTAATGTCATATAAGCTTGTTGGCATGAACTCATTTCATTTAATCGACTTTTTAATGATTCAATTTCATTTTGTGTCTAAAAAATAAATACGTATATAAAAAAAAAGGAATTTATTCTTTTCTTACTAATTCATTCTCTATACGACGTTGTTCATATAATTGATCTAATTCATTTTGTAATGTTTGTGTTAATTCATTATCTTGTTTAGATACTAATGATAAAGATTCATTGTTAATTTTTAAAGAATTTATTTCTTCTTGTAATAAATTATTAGTTATCTTTAATGCATTGATTTCATCATCTTTTTGAGTCGATTGTTTTGAATATGTATCAATATGTGTTTGAATTAATACTTGATTTTTTTCTGCTGTTAAACGAAAATCACGTATTTGTTGTTCAAGTAATGTTTGACGTTGATTTGATGTTTTTGTTAATTCATTTGATTGCATTAAACGACGTTCTAAATCAATAATTTGTGTTGCTTGATCTTTTGTTAATTGTGATGTTATAGCTAATTGTGAACGAATTTGATTTGTTTCATTTAGAGTTTTACCATGAGAATCTTCAAGTGTACGACAACGTTCAGCATATTGTAAAGATTCAGCTTGATATTGATTACATAATGAACGACATGCATCATATTCAGTACGTAATTTTGATTCTAATTGTTGTCGTGATGATAATTCATCAATGGCTGTTTTATGTGATGCAATCAATGTCTAAGAAAATATTCAAAGTTTTATTTATTTGTATAACTAATGGCATAGTGTTCCTTTTTTTATCTCATAGTCTTATGAGGAAAGTTCTCCTATTGATTAATCATTTTTGAGTCGAGGAATGATGTATATGATGTAGGTCCATATGAGTTTTGAATATCATGAAAAGAGTTTGGAGTCTTAGCTTATTACTGTGTGCAGATACTACAAATTTACTGCCGTAGTCTCTCTCAGGAAAATTGATTTTTGAATTTCGATTTGAAATTTTGCAAAGAGGTAGATGTTAGTACGAATACTGTATTATGAAAGTTTTCAGTTCTTTTGATTTGCTTCTATACTGAAATACGAATATCAAATCTGTTGATTTACATAAGTGATGTGTAAAAGACATGCTTTTATCAACATAGGAACAGCAACAAGATCTGAAACTGTTCTTGTCAAAAGACTGCTTCTATACAAAGTTTTAAGTCGAAACTCAAAAATTAGTTTTCTTGATGTTCACCACGGTATTCATTAAAGATCCACCGTCAGTTTTTTATCTAGATTTTCCTTTCCGGAGAGGCGATTTAAAACTCCCGGGAAGATGAACAATTATTTTTGGTAGCATAGACACATAGTAAACTTTTTCCCACAATATAAGATCCTCTCTCAATTAATTTCTCAAAACAATTAGATCTTTAATTAGTGTATTTACATCAAAATTAACTTATCCGTGGTGAGTTTTCCTCGTTAATCAGAAAGAGATAAATTTATCTATTTAATATTATGAATAATTCTTTTGTTGACATATTTTAAAATGAATGATAATATTAATCATATTTTTCTTGTTCTGACTAAACTTTGAAGATAAAAAAAAATGCTTTTGTTTTTTTTTTACATCGAAATTTTGTAATACTCAAATTTCGTAATTCTCTTTTTTTTTTATTCTTTCTAAGGAAATCTTATTTTTGACCTACTTGCATTTCATTATAAATTTTATGATTATGTTCTTTTGATTTAATTTCTAATAAATCTAATTTAGCTTTATATTCATCTTTTTGTAATTCTGATCGACGATTGAAATCTAATAATTGTCGATTTTCTTGACGTAATTTTTCTTCTGTTAACATTCGTCTTGTATGTATAACAAGAAGATCACCATTATCATCATCAGCTAATGCAATAAGACCATCAGGTTTTGTTTTTCTTATTGGTTCATTTGATAATAAATCAATATCATCGGATGCACAATTTAATTGAAATGGTATTGATGAACCAAGATTTTTTGTTTTATTTATAATATAACAAAATTGATAAAATTCATCATCAGTTACAGGTAATGATGATGATGAAAATGTTGCTGTACCATGACGAGCTGAACCTGATGTTGTTGATGGATTAAATTGTACAGGAGCATATGCTACACATTCTTTAATATTTGTACAACCAACCTAGAAAAGAAAAGTATTTCGAATAAGACAAAAAAAAAAAAGTAAAGAAAATTCTTACTCGTAATAAACCAATTTGATCTTCGTCTGGGTTGACCTTGATATCATGTATAATAGTAAAAAAAGCTGTAACATCAGCACCTTTTACATATTGATCAGCAACATTTTCAAAAACAACTCGATCATCTTGTTGTCGTTCTAATGCATGATCAAGTGGCCAATTTAAATCTGAACTTGTGTCTGAACATTGATCATTAATGTCAGTCATGATAGTTTATTTTTATTTTGTTCGGTGTATTTACGTACAAAACCAAAAAAGTCGATCTACAATAAAAACCATACAATTATATGAATATGCATAGACAAAATGTACTATGGACTATGAAAGTGCATTCAGCGTATGACTAATGTGTGACCTACAATATGCATAACCTAATAAAGTTACAAAATGAATAAAATGAGACAAACATAAAGGAAAAGAACGACATATAAATGTATGAGAGACTGAATGAATCAATAATAATAACAAAACAAAAAGGTTTTTATATATTCTTATTTGAGTAAAATGATTATTCAGAGATATTGCATCATATAGAAGAAAAACATAGAAATTTCCAAATTAAATAAAAAGAATTTTTTTGATTCACTAAACAATATTCCGGATGATTCGAAAAAGCGACATCTTTTGGTTGAGTTTGATCATAATCGAGGCTGTTGATAATAACAAATAAAATGGTAGAGTATTTATAAGTTATCCATTTTTGGAAAACGTAGTTCATTTATTTACAACAATTAACTGATATTAGACTATAATTAAAATATCATCATGGTATGAAGAAAATTTATTTATATTTTTAATAACTATTTCTTTTCTCAGGGGAATATGACATCAATACCCGTTGAGCTTTGTGCTACATGTAAAATTTTATGTTTTTGTTTTTGTTTATTTTTATTCGTTAATTTTTATAGTTGATGCCGATGAAATACGTCGGTTAGGTAAACGTTTTAAAAAGCTCGATATTGATGGTAGTGGTTCATTAAGTATACAAGAATTTATGTCTATACCTGAATTACAACAAAATCCACTTGTACAACGTGTTATTGATATTTTTGATACTGATGGCAATGGCGAAATTGATTTCAAAGGTAGTTTAATGAGAAAATGACTATTTTTCTTTTTTATTTAGGAGGATTTAAAAATAAATTTCAATTTTATTTTAGAATTTATTGGTGGTATTTCACAATTTAGTGTTAAAGGAGATAAAGAATCAAAACTTAGATGTATGTATATTGATGTTATTTGAAAAGAATAAAAGAATTAAACGATTGATATTGTATTTTAGTTGCTTTTAAAATTTATGATATGGATAAAGATGGATTTATTTCAAATGGTAATTAATTTTTGTTTATCATAGAATCGAGAGTTTTTTTTTTCGTGTAAACGAATTTAATGAAAAAAAGTTTGTTAAAGAATATATAAAAAGAAGTGGATTTGAGGAATCTTAGAAGCCAGTTGTTTCTCTTAGGTAAAAAGATTTGAAGTTATGACAAACAGGAATGTTTTTGATGTATCATAATAAATGCTATAAACTTTTTGAAATATTCAACAATATCGAAAAATAAGTATAGAAATCTTATTTACTATGTCATGGTGATTGACATTAAAAGAAAGTTTGATTTCTTTTCTTGACACTAAACATGAGTAGATTCGGTCTTTTTTAATTTTGATCGTGATTCGATAGGAGCTGAAATTGTTTCACCTTGATGCAACAGTAAAGCGATGCACCGATCTTACGTACAGTTTTACACTGATCTCAACATGTACGTATAGACTTATGGTGAATGCGTGATAAAACTACGGTTATTTTCGATTGATTTTGATTTTTTTCGGTCGCAGGGACCATTGCAAGAATAGACTAAAGGTTTTCGGCACTCAGGAGTTCAAAACAATAGGAAATTTGTCAAAATTCTCGAGTTCAAGAAAAACTTTAATTCTCGTGTTTTATAAAATTTAGCTATTTGCTTGAAATAGATTTCCCCCAATCAACATAATTCAAATGAATTTAAGATTACCGTTGTTCTCTATGTGCATGTCTAG
Organism: Rotaria sordida; assembly: GCA_905250125.1. NCBI lineage: Eukaryota > Metazoa > Rotifera > Eurotatoria > Philodinida > Philodinidae > Rotaria > Rotaria sordida. The sequence continues at coordinate 98,908 of CAJNOL010000212.1, forward strand.
ATCAGTGCATTGGTGATTAGAGCTTGTCGATTTGGTTCGGATCCGATAAGCTCTAATGATCACCATCGTATCTCTATATCCAATAATATAATATTCCATGTGGATTTATTTTGCATTTAGAATTATGAAATAGATAAAAACGAATCTAATTGAAATTCTTATTTTTGTTTATAGGAGAATTATTTCAAGTGCTAAAAATGATGGTTGGATCTAATTTAAAAGATTCTCAATTACAACAAATTGTTGATAAAGTAAATATAGTTGATATTTTCTTGAAGAGAGAGATTGTTTATTTTTTTCAATTTAATTTAAATAGACAATTATCAATGCAGACAAAGATGGTGATGGTAAAATAAGTTTTGATGAATTCTGTGCCGTACGTATATTTCTTTTGTTAATTATTAGGATTTATTTATTTTTTTCTAAACTTTCGCTGCTCTTCTTCTCCTTCTTTACCTTCAAGTTATTTTCACTATATATAAATATAACATTTGTATTGCACATCCTTCTTCTAGTTTATCCCTACTTATGAACTCAACATAAGTCTGCCGAGTAATATCAAAATTTAAATTATCATGGGTAAATTTTCTATTGTCGGTTTAATTGGTGTATTGTAATCCTAATTATTGTATTTATCTGTATAAATATAATGTTGTCATTCTTGTTTATACAAAGTTTCTTTTTATTATTATTATTGTTATTATTATTATGATTCTTTTATTTATTTTTTTAGTGTGTTGGGGATTCATTAATTGACGATATTCAAAAGAAGATGACAGTAGCTGTTTAAAAAATAAAGACAAAAATGAACGTGTTTTGCTTTTTATCCTTTTCTTTTCTTTTTTTTTTTAAATATCCCAACAACACATCATGCTCAATGCATTAATATATAAACATACTGGTTTCTTTTTTTAAAATTCCTTCTAAATACACGCATATACTTTTTACTGATATTCTTTAAATGGATTTTCTTCTAACATTTCTGTTTGTTGAATCTCGAAGTGTTTTATTTTATTGTTTTTCTTTGCTGTATCTCTATGTTTATGTAAGTGTTCAACATAAACAGTGAGATTTATTATTAACAAGATTATTATTATAATATTCAATTGTGTATTGTAATGTGACTTAGTGTTTATTAGTGTGATCTGGTTTCTTTTTTTAATCGTATATATATTTTTTTTTTCGCTTGTCCGTATTTGTCGTAATTTTGTGCGTGGCAAAAAAAAGCAGAAAGGAAGAATCTTTTTTTTTTGTTTCTCTGCTATAAAAAAAGAAAAAAACAAATTAATCTTGTAATTGAAATTAAAAGTATGATTATGAATGAAAGTGCAAAGAGTCTTTTAAAAAAGATGATATGAATATACATTAAAACCTTTACCAGCGAACATCTCCTAGTTATGAACGGTCTCGAATTCGATGGAACGATTTTACTGTAAATGCCTCTCTCTAATTTGAACATGATTTTTTTTATTTCACTCTCTTTTCTGTCGCTTGTTTCATATGCACTATAAATAAGTGTATTTTGAGTATGTTGTATGGGTAAAATAAAGAATGATATCATGATACGAGCTTAATTCGCAAGAAAAAATACTATTAATTGATGATAATAATAAAGATGCATATTGTTTATCACGACGTAAATTGGATGAAAAATATAATATATTGTTTAGCTTTCTATTAAATATTTTAAAACAGAATATTGAAATGATTATGAAACAAATCAGAATCAAAGTGTTAGACGAAAATTAAAAGATATCAAGGCACAAAAACTAGATGATCAAGTGTACGAATGGTTTGTACAATAAGTTACAAAAAAAAAACTTACGAGGGAGGTACCCGAAGTGATTAACCGCTTTTGAGCTCATATTTTGGGTGTATAGAAGAGACCTCTAGACTAGAATAATCCTAAAAGGATTTGGGCCCATAGGCCTTCTCTACAGAGTTATAGCCATTTTACTTGAGTTTTAGCCTATGGCATGGTATGTACAAAGAAATCGATGGACGGTATTTCGATTTGAAATTTTGTCCACAGATAGGTCTACTTGTAATTAGAATGCTCTGAAAATTTCAACTCAAAAGAATGTTTTTTTCGCAAGATATTGAATTCTCAAAAATCACTCAAATCCCATAAAACATGCGAGAATCTCATGTTTTCTCGACATTCAGTATCTTGCGAAAAAAACATTCGTTTGAGTTGAAATTTTCAGAGCATTCTAATTACAAGTAGACCTATCTGTGGACAAAATTTCAAATCGAAATACCGTCTGTCGATTTCTTTGCACATACCATGCCATAGGCTAAAACTCAAGTAAAATGGCTATAACTCTGTAGAGAAGACCTATGGGCCCGAATCCTTTTAGGATTATTCTAGTCTAGAGGTCTCTTCTATACACCAAAAATATGAGCTCAAAAGCGGTTAATCACTTCGGGTACTTCCCTCGTTAGTTTAAAATCAGAGACAAACAATATTAGAGAATTCTTTTTAGAAATAATTAAATTGCGTATTATACTTTGTAAATCTTTCAATTCAACTCATTTAGATGAAAGCAAATTTTTTAGAACCTTTTCTTTATTTCACAGCAAATCATACTTCAATTCTATAAAGTGAACATCCCTGTATAGTGAATACTTTTAAATGGTTCTAATGGTGTTCACAATAGAGAGATTTTACTGTCTTATCATTGTTTCGAGCATAATAAAATTGTGTTTTATGATATCATTCGATAGAATACGCAAGAAGTCGATGGGATGATCAAATTATGAAAATTTTCACTTTCAAAAGAGATATGATTATGGCTGATATTGAAGTATTCTATTTTCGACTTCTCATAAGGATATTGACTTGAAGCCATCGATACCAATGTTAGTAGATGTCTTTAACAAAGCTAATAGCTATTAGTGCAATCTCTACGAGGTTAAAATGTGAAACACAATGGAGCCGTTGGTATCGTGCAAGAGAAAATTAATCGATATATATTTCAATTTATGAATTTCTATGTACTGCTAATGCATGTCGGTGATGAAAGATATTAATTGCAGTAAGTGTGAAAGAAAAGTAAAGAACAACTGTCATGTCAACTCCGCAGTAAACTTTGGTTTTGTGGTTATGTCTGTCACAGTATATGATAAGCCATTGCTAAGGTATTTACGGAGCGACGAAGAGAAGGGGCATATTTCTACCCCTATACTTCAACACTTGTTTTGAGTCGTATTTCACAAAATAGTGAGCTAATCTATGTTATTATTCGAGTGGTTATACCAATGAATCGAGAGTAATAGAAAGTATTATGAAATGTTTAGCTTGTTTCTATAGTAATATTTATTCGTTATAATTCTGAATATTCATGTTCGTCTATTGACATGATGTGAATCAATCGTTGGAATGAAAGAAAAATAGAATATGAATTATGTTACCAACGATAAAATATTTGTGAATCTTATTTTTGGTATGAAATATAGAATTTATCAACACTTTACATCTTTAGCATCTACTCTTGTATACTATTCTTATATGTCTACATAAATTCGTCCTAATTGTAAACTCTATAATTTATATCAAAACTACGATTCACAAGCATTTTGCCATTGGTTGATAGACAATATCTGTTAGAATTCGTATTGTAATCTCGAGATTCCACCATAATTCCGCTATTCTAAGGATTCATCTTATATCTTCAGAGATTTAGAACCTTGAGAATACGTTGCTTTAGGGTGCACTAAATCCTATTTTTCTATGTAAAGCTTACAAATTTTCGATATAAAGGCCCACTAAATCCAATCAAATCTTTATGTCGATTATAACCAGTTTTATTTGCTCTACTCGATAATGGTGCAAAATGACCAAATCCACCCAAGACACTTCTAAGATTCGGTAGGATTTGGTAAAAATATGCACTTTTTACCAAATCCTACCAAACCTTAGAAATGTTTTGGGTGGATTTGGTCATTTTACGCCATTATCGAGTAGAGCAAATAAAACTGGTTATAATCGACATAAAGATTTGGTTGGATTTGGTGGATCTTCATACTGAAAATTTGTAATCTTTATATAAAAAAAATAGGATTTGGTGTACCCCTACGTTACTTCCTTCCTTGTTGTGGAATATAGCATGATTTAAAGATGTCGGCAATATCTTACCAATAATAATCTGTTGATAAATCTCATGATTTTGTCTCTTGTCTTTCAAATCTCATCGTTCTTAAACATCGTAATTTCTAATGTTATAAAATTCATTCGATTATAGGAAATCTTATACTTCAAGCTGTTCACAAGAACACTTTTAATGCGGTTTATATGACAAAAAAACAAATAATATGAAAATATACGAAAAGAAACTTGGAATGTCTTTAAGTCTTGAATAACTACGTACTATTTTCTTTCATCAGAACTGAATACAATTGTTTTTTGGTATAAAACAATGTTGACCTAATTGTTGCTGCCATTTTCTTATGAAATAATTCAGATAACGGTAGTTTTGAGTCATAAAGCTACGTAAGAGAATAACCAAAAGAAAATTGCACAAAATGAATTATACATGACTGAGATTGATTTGTTCAGTAATCATGTTGTTGGTCGAAAAATTTTTGTCGACACGGCACTTCGTCGACAAAGCATTTTATCAATAAACTCAGATAGATATGATTTTCGTCGAAAGTATTTTCTTGGCTATGGAAAGCGCTCCCAATGTAAAGGTGAAGTGAGGATGAGAGTAAGGACCATGCAGGGTACTCCAAATGTGAGAGTGAAGGCAAGGCTGAGGACAAAGGCGCTACAAACATGAGCGTGAGAGAAAATTCATTGTTCTCTTAACTCTGAACAGTTCTGTAGAAGAATGGAAGGATCCGGAATTGTCTTGAGGGGCTGCGAACCTTTCCTTAAAGTGCTTTTCGACGATAAGCATGTAATTCTATTCAAGAGTGCCCTGAAATTCTTCCATCATCATCAAAGGAACAAAGTTACTTCGACGAAAAGCTTGTCGATTAAAGTGTCGTTCGTCGAACAACATAGCATTCGATTTGTTCTGTATAGAAGCATCGAGAACAGTCGAGTTGTGTTTTATTCATGTTTACATTATATTGCATCAGATATGATTGCTTTTAATATAAATATATGTTCTAGTTTGAAGAAAAACAAAATTCAATATACAATGAATAGACCATCAACTTTTGAACTATTGTCTAATGAATTATTAATAGATATTTTTGAATATCTTACAAAACATTCTTTGAACTTAATTCAAGATTAACAAAAATTATCAATTCATTTCAAGAATTTTTTCATTTCGAACAATCAGAATTTGAAGAGATTGATGATTCAACATTTGCACATCGTGTTACAACATTAATTCTTCGACATTCAAATAAAATTAATCTAACTCATTATCCTAATATTCGTGCATTAAAACTTCAATGCCATACTAAACAACAATTTAATCAAACAATAAACCAATCTCAACTTGAACATTTATATATTGGTCATGCATTTTATGAATGTGACACTCGATAACTTCTTGAACATATTTTTATCAATGAATTTCCTCAATTACAGTCATGTTCTCTAGAAAATTTTATAGGAAATAGATCAATTATCCGTTCATCTTCCATTATTTTACCAAGTTTAGTTTCATTGCAAATATTTACAAAATATTCAGAAGATATTGTTTCTCTATTCTTCTTATGTCCAAATCTTAATCGATTATCAATTAAATATCTTACTAATACTAGAGTTAATCCTAATATTTTTAAACAATGTTAATTAATATCACATAAAAATCTGCATACACTTATATTTGATAGCGTTGATCAGATGTCTATTGAAACAATCGATTCAATATTGGCATTTGTACCGAATGTTACATATTTATCAATTATTAATCCTCAATGTAATACCAATAGAATACATATTGAATAAATATCACATACCCTACATCGACGTTTACTTAGCCTACGTCAATTTTATACCATCATTTGGCTCGATGATTTAACATTGGATGTCAATTATCCATTCAATATCGAAGGCATTCAATCGCTTCATCCGCTGTTTAAACAAATAAAATTAAGTTCCGGAGGTAGACGATTGATCATTTTGTCCTCGCCTTACCGAAATAAACTGATATAGAATAAAGAAGAACAATTAGTTTTTATTATTTAATCAATTCCAAAAATATGTTCAGTTATTTTTTTTTTCTTATTATTAAAATTTCATTGCTATAAAAAATTAAAATAATAAATATATAAATACAGTAATAGACAAAAGTCTCCGCCCTAGTAAAACTTTCTAGAAATTTTCATAATATTCGTGTAAATAAGCAGCACTAGTCATCTCCTGATCAGGATCACTACCCATTCCTTCAATGTTGTTGCTAATCATTAGCTCTAATATACTTCTGACACATGGCTTTATCAGTGTGTCAGCGATACAAATTTGTTTGTTTTTTATTTCAACATTTGTTCGACCCAAAGTTCAGACATACGGTTGTAGTAAAAGTAATCCATTATGAAGTGACGATAGTGAAATATTTCCTCAAACAATGGAATCAGTCAAAAGATTTGATTGATTCAGAATGGTGTAGTCGACTACGTGCAACGGTATCAAAACAAAATCAACAAATTACTTCACTCTCCGACCAACATACGTTCATTACAAGCTGAGTGAACAGTATGATGGCGCATGAATCAAGCAGAAACGAAATACAATCGACATCTGTCAAAACTGTTACTCATCGACCGCTACTGAGAGAATCGTTTAAAATGAACCCAAGATCACATAGCAACGAACTAGAATCGAGCGATCTTTTCTGACGAGATCACCATTCGTCTGAATTCCGTCAAACAGTTGTTTTAAATCGTGCGAACAATCAGGTACTCTATTAAAGTCAAGGCTTCAGTCACACTTTCTGTTTTAATCAGGACCTAGATGCAGAAATACTATGTGATGTTTATAAGTGTGATCTTTCGCCAACAGTCCGAAAACAATTCTATCACGATTCGACGTCGTGCAAATTGCAAGAAGACAAACACACGCCGAAATTTGCAGTTAAATTGGAAAACGCATAATGATGTTCACAAAATTGATTGGTCGTCAATGTCACCCGATGTCGCATCCATCGAAAATGTTTGGCAACTTCTCAAGATGAAGTTAAAAACGGAAAAGCTTACATGTTATCAATCTTTGGGTCCAGCAACAAAGTATAAATAGAAGTCTTTACTATCGGACTTAGCCATGAAACTTGTACACAGTATGAATAATTGAATTTCTGAAGTTGTTGAAAGTGATGGTGACTTTAAATCACATCAATAATCAGAACGTACTATAAGCTTTTACAAAGTAAAAAAGTATTCATCTTATTACTTCATTTGATAAAATTTGACTAGACCGAGCACTTTTGCCCCCTACTTATATGGTCTTATCTATAAGAATCTTATCTAGTCAAAAATATTTCAACTAATCTCAATATGACTTACAAAATATTTTTTAAATTCCTTGTACATCATGTACAAATATGTCAATTATTTTGAATATTCATGAGTGTTGCGTATGAATGCATGACAATAGTGCGTGCAAAAATATGCATGTTACCAACACATTCATAAAAACATAATTTTTTTATGTTTTGAAGTAAAACATGCAGGTTCATGTAAGAATTTTATTCTTGCAAATACTCACACATGAATGCCAAAGTATTTAATGCATGTATTTGCAAGATGACAAGGACTTCACTACAATTTGTATGTCAATACAAAACAAAATTGTGTATATGAAAGTTTTCTCTAAAAGACATTCTGTGTTGATACGCAAATTTTTGCTATCTTATAGTATGTATATTACCACATGCAAGAATCTAGTTTTCTGTTCTACGTATGATTATTTATGATCGTGCTAGATATGTGCACTACCCACATTCTTCTCTCTTCTTATATATCCGTCGGTCAGCCGCAGCTTTATTATAGAACTATTAAAGTCTATTGTTAGGATATTTTTAGAAAAGAATGTACATAAAATGCTGAAAGTTAAGAGAAAGGATTTAACCGTTGATAGGCTCATTCTTTATGAGATATGGATCGTTTTATTATCTCATTTTGATAGTCATTTGTTATATTTATAAATTAAATCATAACCAATATTGATTAAAAACTATTACCGATTGAACGCAAAACTTAATGAATTCGACTGTGATAAGCGTAATACAGGATGATCCAAAAGTCACTTTACCGAGAAAAAATTGAATATCACTACCATATTCACATCTATGTATAGTACAAAAAAAAAATTAGAATATAAAACAAGTCGACAATTACGATAAATCTCAATGTAGAAACGGAATGACAATAAATAAAATGCACCCATCATGTTTTCTTCAACGCAAAAAAAACAATGTTTTATTATGATTTTGTGTTATGCTGAGACCGATAACTTTATTTGGTGAAAAATCAAAAAATCTTGCTTCGTATTTTTTTTAATATAGTACAAATATTTTTGGAAAAATAATTAATTAGTATGAAAATTGTATTTTAGCATTGCTGCCAATGTGAAACTTCTAATACCTCCGGGGAAAAAAAATCATCAATTACAAAAAGTTGAATTCATAAAAATAAAAATAAAATTTTATATAAATGTCTTGAATAGAAATGTTTGAACGGATCGTTTTCATTTGCTTCGACTTGTAACACTCAGTAATTTTTACAACATTGATGCCGCAATTTTAGCCATAAAAACACCATAAACAACTAAAGATATAGCTCCAACAACAGTTGTAGATAATAATGTACCAATAATAACTGGTTGTTCACATTTTTTAATAATATCACTTGGTTGTAGTATCTGAACCGCTGGCATAGTTGTTGTCGTTGTTGTTAATGTCGTTGTTGATATTGCTACGTACAAAGAAAATCAATGAATAGATAAAAGAATACACTGTAATAATGCATCTTACATGCAGTGGTAGTACTCGTTGTTGTTGATGTTGTTGTTCTAACTGTCGTACTTGCGCCAGTACCTTATATATATACATATATTAAACTCATAATGAAAATTAATTAAACAAAGACATTTACCAGTATAAGGTGTAGTCGAGCTTGGAACAGTAATTCCAGTTGTAGTAATAGCTGGATTAGCTGTTGTTGTTGATATAGCTGGTGTTGTTATATTTGGAATAATTGTTGTTGTACTTGATGTTGTCATTCCTGTCAAATTAGCATAGGCAGCTGAATTAAAAATATTAAACGGCCAAAAAGTTGGATCAAGAATTGGTTTTGATTGTGGACCACAAAATTCAGTACCCGTTACAACACCACTGTATTATTAAATAATCTATAGAACATCATGAAACCTATTAAGAAATAAACTTACTTGTCAAATAAAATATAATAGCTTTGACCCTAGTAAAAAAAGCAAAACAATGAATCACTTAATTAGATGAAAGAAATGTCAAATGGAATAACTCACAGCTATCCATGCATAGTTTGTAAAGAAGATCAAAGTAAAATTTGAATAAATAACACGGGTTGTATCTGTACTAGCGTCAAGTGCATATACTTGTGTAGCAGTTGAACTTTGATAAAATCGAATATATGCTGCAGTTGATGGACGATTGACTGCTTTAGTACATTCAACACGCCATACATTTTGAGTAGGCATAACTGTACCTATGGGAGACTATCAAAGAGACTAATAGTGATAAAGTGTAATTGGTCTAAATAGATCAATATACCATGCTACCATTAACATAACTTGTATAGATTAGTTCAGGTGCAGTAACAGCAACAAGATAAGTGACACATTGTGTATTGCCTTGTTGACCCAAACTATCGATTGGTGTATAACAAACAAGATTTGAACCTTGCAAAAAAAGACGAAAAATTATACAAAAAAAAAAAATTCACCTTCCTTATAGAAACAATATATCTGAGGATAGTTAGATTAAGAAAAGAAACTTTACCCCAAGCAGATGCTGGTGGTGTCCATGTCATTGACATTGTATATTCTAATGGATTGCTAGTCGATTGAGTGACTGTACCGCGAATCATACCTATGCATCGATATTGAAGATGATGAAATTTTTATAAATAAGATGTGAATACCAGGTGGTGATGTAGTGAGTACATCTGAAAGTGTTACACCTGAACAACCAACAGTAAAAATAGCTTGTTCTACAACTATTTGATTAACATCGACACCAACACAAGCACCAGCTGGACGAGCTCCTGTATATGATGGTCCTATTTTCGTTATTAAAATTCAAGATAGACTTTGAGAGAGTATTTGATAAAGGTTTTTTACCAACAGTGCAGCTACTACTCGATGTATAGACTTGAACAATAAATTGTAAAGGTGTAGCTGATCTACATATACACATAGATTTACGTTTAAGAAAATAGCAAGATGACATACAGTGCAGTTGTTTGCCAACTAAACTCATAATCTTCCATCATCAGACTAACAGCCCAGAAACCAACAGCTGATGCTGTGTAAGACACTAAAGAAAGAAAAGTGAAGAGCGGAAAATTATTATTTTCTTTAGATACTCATGCAACTGGATGAGTTGAGTGATGCCCCAGGAAAAGTATTACAAATTCCAGCGCATTCATCAGCAACAACATTAGTTGGTACTGTAGCACTGGCACTAGCCCATCGACATTTTACTGTATCACCATCTGTATCAGCAGTAGGTATTAACCATGTGTATGAAAAGCCTTGTCGAAGTAATTTAACGGGAACCATAGCCGAAGTTGGTGCAGTATTGTAATGTCCATCAGCTCGCATATATGTACTGAAGAGTAGTAAGAAATTATTGTGGTAGTTTAGACTTGAAGTTACTTTTTCGAACATTCACAACTGATCGAAATCATAAAAACGACAGTTTTTAGTATCCCTTTTTTCTTTTTATTTTCATTTATTTTTTTCTTACATGCAATGATTTATATGTCTGGACATTTCCATTCATATACGATTTATTCCAAACTGAAGTAAGATTTTCATTATTTCAAATTTTTAATTTCAAGCAAATACATGTTTATTCAATTCAGGTTATTCGAATTAATCAAAACAATATATTCTTATTTTCTGTACAAGAGAAATATCAATTCGATCCGAAAATAATACTACAATTAAATAGATGGATTCATGATGGATATTTTAATAAAGCCTTTAAAAATTCTTAGATTTGAAGTTATATTTTTATTGGACCACAGGAGTGATTTTCCCGAAGTTGCACTAGATAGACTATATGTTGTTGCTATGAAATGAAACATTTTCAAATCCTAAGAACAATTTTGTTGGAACAACAAGAACTCATTAAATACAAAACAGCAGAAACCGATGATTTAAAGTCAATTTCGATACCGTAAACGGCCATCACTTTATAAAATCATGCTTGTTGTTCTAACAAATTAGTTTTCAGAATTTGAAAATGTTTCCTTTTGTAGAAAAAACATATAATCTATCTAGTACAACTCCGAATAAAATCCCTCCATACTCTAATTAAAAATATGACTTCAAATCCAAGAATTTTTAAAAGCTTTATTAAAATATCCACCATAAGTTCTTCTATTTAATTGTATTATTTTCGAATCGAATTGATATTTCTCTTGTACAGAAAATAAGAATATATTGTTTTGATTAACTCGAATAATCTGAATTGAATAAACATGTATTTGTTTGAGGTTAACATTCAAAATGAAAAAAATCTTACTTCAGTTTGAGATAGATCACACCCTTGAATGCAAATATGTAGACACATCAACAATTACATATAAGAAAAAAGTTAATAAAAATAATAGAAGAAATATTAAAAAAATGTCTCATGTTATAGGACGGTAGATTAAGGTTCACAATTCTTGTTTTTAAAATATATGAAAAAAAACATATGTTAATTAAATTGTAATACCTTATCTGCGTAGTCACAGCCCAATTACCACCACCACTTTGCAGTGAAATCCAAGCACCGCCAGTGAATGTTAAGGCAATCTTAATGTTTGGAGACAAGTTCAATATTGATGAGGCTTGACCAGCACTCATATCTTGTGAAACACTAAAATCAGTGCATGGTACAGCTGTACTCAGAGGACAACTCAATGAACCACATTGACTGCCAAGACAACATACACTACCACCTCCGACAGTACCACCACTGTTAATAGTACTTTGATCACAATAATAAGAACCACGACGCCAAGCATGTCGTTGAGTAAATGATATTGGTACAGGATTTTGATTAGGTACTTGTGGACTAACCTATAAAAAAAGATATAGATAAGAAGTTACTATTTATTGAAATAGTTTGTCTTACAGGTTTCCATGTAAATGAACCACCTCGATAGTGAGATGCTTCAATAACTATACCTAACCATATATACAGGAGATAATGTAATCCTTGCATTTTTATTCTGAAACAAAAAAACAGTTGAATGCACAATTTTTATCGTGTTATATAACAAACAAAAATGAAATTGAAAAAGAAATATAGACGTTTAGTGTTCATTTGCAACAATAAAACTAATAGAATACAAGTATGTGCACAACTGTTCTCAAAACATTTTCAAAATGAATAGAGAAATGTTGTTTTTTTTTAATGGACCATAGACAATTCACATATTGTGAACGTAAATGGAATTAAATCTAATAGTAATCGAATATAATGTTTGTTAATAAAATTCAGTTTTTTACTGTCACTTTTGTTTTGATGAAATCTCGAAAAACATAAGCGAAAAAAAACCATCTAAAAGAAATACGTTGTTTCAAAGTGAAATTGATGAAAATATTCATATATATATATATATATATTGAATTCTAAAGTTGTGTAATTATAATAAAAACTAAAATGATTCCTTTTGCTCGATTACATTGGTTTTCTAATCAAGAATTATGTGTATGCAATTGATAACTATCACGATTTTTGAATCGAATTCAAAAATATTTACGTTTTTGCAGACAACTTTTTTTATTACTAGAAAAATATAAGAAAGCTTTTGAACATTCATTTTATTCAATTCATTCGATATCTGTAGATAGTTTCTATTATTATGGACGTTGAACTTTTCTACATTTTAGCGGTAAGGAAAAACGACAGAATAAGAAGACTCATTATCATTGTTACTCAACAAATTAACTCTTTGACTCTCGAAGACGTATAAATACATCTGAATGCAATTATTGAACAAACGTATTACTGGCATATTCTTTAATTATTTGGTAAAGCTTTTTATCATTTTCACAAAGACTTCTTCAAGAAGAAGACGTTGGATTTAGCAATCAAAACAGTCTTAAAGAAAACACGTGATTTGTACATTTCATAATGTGTAACGTGATACACAATATATGTATCCTGACTGCAAAGTATCTCTACGTATGGTTGATTACTTTAAAGAGTATCATACAAAAATGAACTACTAATGACTTTTTTGAAAGTGATGTGCTATTTTAATACTTCACGACAGATTTCGGTAGAATTAACATACAAATTTTCATTTAATATAGACTATCGCAGATATCATACGATAGTAATTTATATGGATACCACATTTGACTTCGTCAAAGACTACGATAATTAAATTCGGGAGAATTATTTCCCATTGATTGTTTTTTTTTTCAAGACATAAAAAAAAAAACGTTATAGAATCCATCAGTTTTGCTATGCTGGAAATATTTGATAATCGTTTCATGCTTTAAAAAAAATTTTTTTTTGAGAATAGATCATTGATAGAAAATTTTTTTCATATTATTTGATTCTACATTTGAATAAAATATAATTTTTTTTTTATATTGATTCGGTTACATTATTTATAATGATAAATGTAAAGCCTTTCAAAATAAGAAAAAAGGTATGTATGAAATTATACCCATCAAAATTTACACCCACGTTTCGATTTACACAAATGCAAAACATTAAACTATACAAGTGAAAGTCAATTGAATAAAAGGATGAGAAAAAAGTGCTCTTTAAAAAAATATTTTTTTAAGAATGATTCATCGAGCATATGAACGTGAAAAGTAACGAAAGCTATTATAGGTGTTCTAAAACTGATCACACAGTTTGAAAGTTTTGATACATCAATTCTTGAACAATTATATAATTGTAACTTGATGAAATCTTAGTTATAACACAAAAAACAAAGCTGGTCATAATAGAAGTGGACTGGGCTTCTATTCTGTGGCAAGAAGAGAATTGAAAAATACTATAATCATCAATTTTCTAACTAAAAGATATGCGATTTTTGCCATTTTTATTTTTCTATATGCTAGGACATGAAAATCTAACTATCCGCTTTGTAGCCATTGACAAGCTCTATCTTCTAGTTTTAATTAATAAAAAAATTACACTACAATCAACTCAAAAAGAATTCTTTTCTTTTCACTAAAGTTATCACTTTTGAATTCGCACTATTGTAGAAAATTCTTATATCTTTCACAAAGTAGTATATTAGAGCTCGAATAGGAAAATAGTATGTCTACTATTTCTGATTAAAAAACTTTCAATAGCTTTGTTCCGTTAAATAGACTGAACGAAGCAATAAAATCTTTCATATTAATCAGCTCATTTTTAAGAAAGTTATCGTTTTTATAGTAACACTAGATTTTCACGAATTCTATGAGAGAGCTAGGACAATTTTATTATATTTATAATACTAATTATTTTTGTGTCTATATCGCATCTTTAATGACATTCAGTTAACTCAATTGAAAAAGTTTATTCTTTTTTCTTTATTTAAAATGTTGTTTTTCATCGATGAATTTGAAAAATATCAATTTTTTTGTCTATTTTCTCATCACAAATGCCATTTTTTTCGTGTTTTTAATATAAAATTCACGAAAGTCATGAAATTTTTGTTGATTTTTTGATTCCATAGGTACACACTTAATACACATAACTTTAAAGAGATTAAAAGAAGTAAAGAAACTAAAAGAATTAAAAGGATTAAAGGGACTAACGGAATTAAAAGGACTAAAGAGATTAAGATAGATAACAAGTGTAAGAGGTTTTTAGACCAGGATAGCTTTAATTTCTTGTAGATCCCTCATATATTTCTCTCTTTTCATGTATCATATATTGCATTAAACTTTTGTTCTACTATTCTTTTTAGCTATCAACAAATCTATTGCACTTTAGAGATGTGCACAGTTAAGTTTTTTTTTTCATACTCTGTACCATGACTGAAAAAAAATTTCTTACGCTTACCCTACCTTATTCTGCAGGATAGGGTAACCATACATAACTCTATTGTACTTCTCTATGAACAATATGATGATGATGATGATGGATAGCAAGGTAGAAATTGACCTATTGTATATACAAACTTATAAGTATTATTTTTGACTGATATTGGCTAAAGTATGTTATTCAATGTTACACATTCTGTTCAAGTTTATCTGACATTTGTTTATTTTAAATTTGCTTTTATGTAATGTAAAAATAAAATATTGTTCAAATTTAGTTTTATTTAAAATCTTCACTATTCCTATTCTTGGCAAAATGAAATGAACACGGATGTGTTTTGAATAACTGGAGAATGAAATCAGCTAGCGTCCTAAGGTTTTTACCCTTTGAAAGAGCAATGTAGGGAAAGGAAGTAAAGATATGTCAAAATTTAATTGGTTATCAATAGACCAATCAGGTGAGAAGTTGTTCGAAATTTTAAGCACTACTTTTGAAAGGCTTTTTTCATTGGTTTTTGGGCTTAAATAAAACCATTCGATAGGAAAAATTGTTCTCTATTGACATATATAAGACTTAACTCACTACCTCATTCCATTCAAAACTTACAATGATTTTTCTGAAATCCCCAACTTCGATCAATTCACGTTTTATATCCCGAAAATAAATCTTTAGAGAGGTTTCAAAGTCATCTGAAATCAATCTAGCAAGATTTTTGATTTTCAGCTGTTTACGCAATATATTGGGAAACTTTCAAATGTTGCTAAGGTGATTTCAGATGACTTTAAAACCAAAAATAAATATCACTATTCGAATTAGCATGATCAATTATCTCTCTGAAGATCTTTTTTTGGGACAAGAACCATGAATTGATCGAAATGAGGAATTTTACGAAAGCCATTATAACTTTTGAATGAAATGAGGTATAGATCTTGCATAGATCAATAGAGAACAATTTTTCCTATGGAATGGTTTTATTTAAGCCCAAAAACTCATGGAAATAGCCTTCCGAAAGCAGTGCTCAAAACTTCGAACAACTGCCCACCTGATTAGTCTATTGATAACCAATCAAATTTCGATAAGTCTTTACTTCTCCCGACGTTACTCCTTGCAGTGGTGAAAACCGTAAGTCGCTAGCTGATTTCGTTCTCGAGTTATTCAAAAAATTATTCATTTTATTTTCGCATTTGAAAATAAACACACTCTATGGAAGTTTTCATAATCATCGATTACTGTTAGTTTGAATTTTAAAGTGCATAAAGAAGAGATTATACTCCTTAGAGGTTTTTGCTATTCTGTTGTTTTTCATCTTACACTTGATTGATTATCAATGTAAATATATATATATATATATATTCATGTGCATTTCAAGGATAAAACATGTCCACGTCATCTACAATCTCACATGAATCAGTTACAGCCGATATTAATTCTTTAGAAACAACTGCTGGTCCTCTTATTTGTTCAATTAAACGACGATGGGCAACAAATAAATTAATTTTCAAAAAACTAATTAATGACGATCATCTTATTCATTATGTCGTATTTTTAAAAGGTACTCAAGATGAACAGAATGGTGTTATTCTTAAAATTTATCCAACAAATTCAGATGTATATACTGATCATCAAGAACAACTACGTTTAATTAATCATTTGAGTTATCATAATATAGCACCACGTATTTTATTAACATTTATCAATGGTTATTTTTGTAATTATTATATTCAAGGAAATATACTTGATATAAAAGAACAACAAACTCAGTAAGTTTTAATATTTATATTGAATATGTGGTTTTTTTTTTGTTTTAATATGATTGATTTTTATAGTCAATTAATATCTCAAAAAATAGCTTCAATTCATTCAATTCCAATAAGATTTCATGGACCTCAATTATTTGATAAACTTAAATGTTTTATTGATTTATTTACTAATACAAATTTAAGTTTACATAATCGACTTGTTCAAATAACGAAAGAAAATGAAAAATTTACTAATAATAAAAATGTTTTAAAATCATTCAAATCAATTATTGGTTTAAAGAATATTTCAATATATCCATTAACATTTATTCAACTTGAATTAAAATTAAAAGATATATTATGGATTGAAATTTCAAATGATATTGATCGTATACAAGCAAATTTTGAAAATAATTGGTCATTATTGAATATTCCTATTGTATTATGTCTTAATAATATGAAAATAGATAATTTTTTATTTGATTTAAAAACAAAATCAATATCAATTATTGATTTTGATCATTGTTCACATAATTATTATCTTATTGATATTGTTTCATATTTTCTTGAATTAACAAAAGATGATTATGAAACAAAATATCCTCAACGTTCTATACAAAAATTATTTCTTATTGAATATCTTAAAAATGCAAAATTAAATCTATCACATATGGTATATGATGAATATAAACCAACAGATCATGAATTAGAATATTTATGTGATTTATGTGAATTACTTATTGCACCTGTTCATCTTTATTGGGCTTTATGGGCATTTTTACAAGCATTACTTACAAAACCTACATCAACATTTGATTATGTTAAGTATGGTAAAATTCGACTTGAACAATATTATAAACATAAAGATAAATTTTTTCGTCCATTAAAACTTACACAAAAAAA
>CAJNOL010000212.1:116801-148425 GCA_905250125.1 Rotaria sordida
AAAAATAAAAATATTATTTTAAATTTTTTGCATCTCAAAAAATTTAATCATAATATATAACATAATTTTAATAATCTATCCATTCGATAATTAGATTCATAGCAGAAAAATATTTGAATATCTTATCTGTCTCATTCACCATGACTCTATTTTTGTGAAACATAATCTCAAAAGGAGTTTTAAAGTATACAGGATAGCAATTTGTACTTCTTTTATCGCAAACCGTGACAGGCATTGTTGATATTAGAGACCTACGAAATCAAACTATTTTAACTCTGACTTCGAAAATTTTTCTTCCCGTGTAATATCACGAATCGTATCGATCATTTAAAAAAAAATTCACAAAATATAACTTTATTCGGAGTTTCTATAATCTATATCGACTTCAACTTCGAAAAAAAAATAGATTTGACTCCGTCGAAGTCTCATGCAAGTCTCTAGTTGATATACAATCACAGACTGTATATGAATAATGTCTCGTTATAATATATATATAAACTACATATTGCATTTCTGACGGACTAAGCAAAATCATGGTGAAGAAATGTCTCCCAGTAATTAACAACAGCAGCTACATCGTGTTTCATATTTTAATCCCAATAACAGCTTCTACTAATATATTCTGATTTTCAACAATAGTAATTATATCGTATTACTTGAAAGTCTACAATGTTCACCATTTTGCCATTCGCCCCTTGTACTAAGAAAGTTCGAGAAATAGAAGGCTAACTATTTTGATTTTATTTAATCAACAAAATCATATTATTTTTCTTTTTTACAAATTTGATTTACATAGCATTTATCAAGATTTCAAAAACAGGAAAAAAAAACAACATACTTATTTCAAATTTTATAATCAGCTATGAGACAGTTTTTCCATACTCTGTATCATACGTTGTATGTGCAATATTTGTTTCAATGTCATCATCTTTTATATCAAAAGTAAAACAATCTAAATACGGAGGAATATAACAATGTAAAGTAACTGCTTGTTGATTTTCATCTAATGTTTCCATTTTATGTAATCCAATATGATCATTAATTAAATGTACTGCACCTTCTTGCATTTCCACTATTTCTTTTACATCCAATTTTTCAATATTATGTTCATTTTCTGGTATATAATATTTTGTTTCACGTACTATACCTCGTAGAACGGACATTAAACAATCACTACCAGCATGATTATGAATAGGTGATGGACCACCTTTCCAACAGACAAGCATTAATGTAAAACGATTTGAATGATGAGCAATTAAATTTCTTGTATAAGTTTCAGTACCATTCCAACATTCATATTTATGCCAATCTTTAGGATGATGTGATCCATATTGTTTAAGAAGAGACATTATTAATGAACGAGGATATTCATTTGAACACGATGATGTAAAACCAGGATTAACTTGATCACTTAATTGATCACATTTTGTTAAAGATAAATCAATAAAATAAATTAATTCAGATAGAGATAATTTATGATGAGCTTGAAGACACTGAAATATAAATAAGATTTATTTAACGATGCGTGACGTGATTGTTAAGCTCTCGACATTTGAGAGTTTGAGGATGAGAAGCTCATAAGAAGGTCTCGATAGGACTAGAAAAATCCTAAAAGAGTTCGTGCCTATGCATCTCTGAAGGAGAGTTGTGATCGTTTCACTTAATTTTCGATCCTGAAAGTTTGCTCATAGCGCCACTAAAATTGAATTTACTTAAATATTCAATATCTCGACAAAATAACATTATTTTCGGCTGAAACTTTCACGATCGAAAATTAAATAAAACGGTCATAACTTTCCTCCAGAGGACCATAGGCACGACTCCTTTGAGAATTTTTTAGTCTTATCGAGGCGTTCTTTTAAATTCAATATGAGCTCGAACGATGAGTATCCGTTCGGGTTGTTCAGTTATTAGTGAACAATATACATATGCCCTAGTATTTATTTTAGTCAAAACTACATACGAAAGGATTAAATATCAAGAGGCTCAAATGTTGGTGAACAATATATGTAATTTACTTGTTCAATACTCATTGCAGTATTATTGTTCTTACACATTGTACAAGTACATATCTCATTTGTTGTTATATGATTCATTGTGTTTTGACCATAAAGAGTAAATCGAAGAAATGATATGAATGCTTCGCTCGGTCGTTTTATTCTTACTTTTTACTTAAAGAGAGTGTAGATGCACTAGAACAAAGTAAGAGAGAGAAAAGAGAATAAGCGTATTTTTTTTCTTCGTTCTTTTATTTTTTCGTTTCATACAATTTTGTCGTTTTAAGTGCAAAATAATAGAATCTTTCATCAATTAGATGATTTTTACTCATAGTTGTCAAAATACATATTTTTGATTGCGCACATTTTTTCTTCATTCAAAGGAAAAAAAGATTTACAAACAGAATCGAGTAAAAGAAATAAACATCATGTCTACAGTATAGAAACAAGCGATACTAGATCTGATCAGATGTTTAGTACGAATAGTTCGATTTAACAAAGAACATGACTCCCTTTCGAGCTAGTTCAGGGTCATTCAGTCTATTTCTTTTAATATGCAACCTTAACAGAAGTGTTTACAATGACGGAGATAAATTTAGTTAAGTTAAATAGAAATGTTGACCATGCACTATGATAGCTTATCTACAATTAGCACACAATCTATTAACGAAGAAATAATATTTAAAAATTATCATTTTGGATTGAAACAAAAAAGAAAAGTTGGAATAGAATTAAAATATAGTTTTGTACACATAAATTAAGTGAATGTGAAGATGAAGAGAAGAAGATCACAGTTTGTATTATTTAATTAATTTTTCAATAACAAAAAAAATTGGCGCATCAGTCAGAAAGATGTAAACGTACTCCATGCAGGATAAAAATGTGAAACATAATGTGACTGCTATTGCTAATTATTGAGAGATTGCTCTGTTCCATCTATTTCTAGACATATTTCTTTATCATCCTTTCCAGAAATGCGATAACGAAACAGTTTATATATTAGAATGAGATGTTATTCATATACGTTCTAAAATTGTATCTCTATAGTTCAACACTCCTTTTAGATCATGTTTCACGAAATTGATCATTAAGATGAACTGATCTTATTATAGTTAGTTGTGTAAATATTATTTGAATAGTTTCTCTCACATGGATTGCTGATCAATGTCATACTGCACACGTATCGAAAGTCTTGGTAAGATGGATCATTAATATGGTGGATTCAAATCAAGTAATAGATGTAAATAGAACATGAGTTAGATTAATTACATCTCAATAGTTTATTCAGTTTTCTTTGCCGAATTTGTTCTACAAAGATATTCTTTCCTTAAGATAATATAATTATACAGCTTTTTTCTCTTCTGCTAAATAATTTTCTATCATCATAGGTTAATGTTTCTTTTGATTTTTATCCAATATAAAACATAAATATTTCTTAAATGAATTATTGTTTTGATATTATCGAATAAATTTATGTATAATAGAAATATTTGCTTATAAAATGAGATTTTAAATTCAATTCTCTATAAATTATTATTTCGATGATATATTTATATGAATTTTCTTCGAAGATTATTCCATTGAAATATTAGTTGATACAAACAGTTAAAAAAAAACAATAAATTTTTTCTTTCATTCATGTTTGATAAATATTTATTTGACATACATTTATATATCTTCGTATGTAATTTTTCAAGAACTAATAGAAATAATTTTTTGTGCGTAAAAAAATCTTTCCCGAGGATTATTTATATAATGAATTATTATTTATCTAGATTATGTATCAATTCGAGATTGATTAAACAAGAAGATTTAACGAAGACTCATTTTTATATATGAATCATTAATTATAACGACTTCATCTATGTAAAACTTTTTTTTGATATTAACGATAAGAAATAAATTTGACTGGCTTATGTTATTAGTATGTTTTTACGAAATATTTCTAATTCTCATAAATAATAATAGAATAAATAAATTGAAGTTACTATTAAAAGTTCATCTTTAATCAATGAAGCTAAATAACGAATAAGTTGAAAATAACCCAGCTGGATTAATCATTAAATTTACATAAAAATAACAAATAAAAAACTGTTCTGTCAATAGTTCTTTATGTGTAATATTAATTCTATGACTGATTTACTTGTCGCTGAGGTAATGGTTGGTTATCACCATTAGTTGATGGTTGATTATCACTATTAGTTGACTGTTGATTATTAGTATCAACTGTTCCCTGTTCGTCATGATGTTCTATACGACAAATAGAAAATAAATAAAAATCAATATTGATATCCTTTTTTTTCTTTTTACCTTCTTCATAACCGTCTTCATAACCTTCTTCGTCACCTTCATCATATTCACCTTCATCTGGATGATTTTCATGGTCCCAGCCTTCTTGACTACCTTGATCATCTTGATTACCTTGATTTCCTTGATCACCTTGGTTTCCTTGATCACCCTGATTTCCTTGAGCACCACCACGGCCCCCTTGTCCACGACCACGACCTTCAAATAGAAATTAATCATTTATAAGCAACACAATTTTAAATATTACCTCGACCACGGCCACGACCACGTCCTCGGCCTCGACCACCTATTGTATGGAATGAATATAAAATTCAAAGAAAAAAAAATTCTAACATACCTCTACGAGTGGGCACACCCGTACTGGCGTGTTGTGCACAAAGCATAGCTTCTTGATGCAATTGATTAGCAGCTACTTGTGCTTTCAAAGCAGCTAAAAATAATAAAACTTTAGGAAAAAAAGTCCTATCATTTATTGACAGAAACATACCAGCTTCCATTTGATTGGCATATTGATATGCAGCTTGAGCTTCTTGATGTAGAGCTGCCGCCTCACGACTAGCTGCTGCAGCAGCAAGTCGTTCTTTATGACCAGCATATCTTGGATTATTTGGATTCAATTGATTAGCATGATTATCTAAATCAGCTTTCGTATGTGGAACTAAATATAAAATTAATCAATATTATAATATAATAATATGGTAAAGGAAAAAAGAAAGTCAAGATATGCGTACTATTGGTACAAGTCTGTTTGAGTGCAAGAACGGAACTGTTACGATAAAAAAAAAGCAAAATTTCAAACCAAATCTATTGGCAAATAGAAAACTATATTTTCTTGAAAGTGGAGAGATGTACATCTTCTGCACTCGTCTTTATATTACACAATTCTTAAGTAAACAAAACCTACCATTCGGATTGAGAGTACTTTGTGGATTGTGACCAACTGCACCGGCTGGAATGACTTGGTTTGGATCACCAGCTGGAATTGTAACAGTTTGATCATTATTTGTACTTCCATCAGTTGACGACATTTTGTAGAAATTTAGTAATAGCTATACGTTCTAAAGTAGAAATGATTCCTTTTATACTTTACGTTTTCTTTTTCTTTTGTGTGTGTCAGTTAGTACGCAATAATATAAAGATAATTTCGGTATTTCTTCTATCGAATCCATCGTACAAATATAGAAACAGAAAAAGAAAGAAAAAAAAGTTGTGTCCTTACGATTTATTCTAACAGGGTAATTGGATTGAGTGCAAAGAATCTAGATGCTTCTGTCATGCAGCAGTACACGTGACTTTAGATAGATAATTATTAGTCTATTAAAATAGGTTTTTTAAAATTTTATTTTAAATATATGAATAAAATATAAAGAATTATTCAAAAAATTCATAAATTTGATTGTCAACAAATCTAGATGGCGTTAAAAGTTGTAAGACTTCGATCGAAATATACAATAGTATAACAATCAAAGATAATTATTATCTTTCCAATGAAATTTTTAATTATTCTCATATATTATCAACAAAAAATATTTTATGTTACTGGTTATTTGAATATTCAATCTAATTTTAATCAATAATTTTTTTTTCTTTGATTTAACATACATACATTGATAAAATCTCAAAATAATAATAATAATAATAAATCAGTAGATGAACGATAGTTTATTTTATCTATTCAGAAAACAAAAATCATGATAGTAAATCCATCTTTTTTCGGACTATAATTTATTTTTTTGAAACATAATTCTAAATAATTATTATAAAGTTGATTTTAGTATCGATGAAAGATTTATTTATTTCAAAATTAATTTTACAACTATTAAACAAAATAAATTTTAAATATGAACATAAAATAATGTTTGCATCTTTCATAAAACTATTGAATAAAATAATTTAAACCAACATCATGATTACAGAAATAATTCTTTCTTATCTCATTTCACACATCTGCTATATTTGATCAGTTAAAAAATTTTCTATAATTAAATTGATCATACAACCAAAGACAAGAGGAAATTTGTTGTCATTATAAATAACAACAGAAGATTAAGAAAAATCAATCTTGAACAACCAAGTTTGCACTGACGTCTTATTTAATTTGATTTATCAATTTGTAGCCATCCCTGCTGATACACACACCGAAAACTATAATATTAACCCTTCCTTGTCTGTGACTAAAGTTTAAGGTCTGGGACTAAAATTCGTCTATTAATGTAATCACTACGGACCCTAATATGCGCAAAAACAGCTTGAATCACGTCGCTTAAATACTGATATGAGTGACGTATTGAATGTTCGCTAGTTTTTATTGTATAGAAAAACCTATGAAAGTTACAGCAGAATGAACACTATGATACTCTTATCGTAAGCATACGATAATTGTATTCACTTCATAAATCATCATTTGTTGTACTATATAAATTGAGTTTCAAAGATCTACTCTTTCAGTCGATGATGTAATTGGAAATGATTAGTTTCAGCATAACAAACCGAAACTTTACATTTCTTGCGATAAGTGCTGCTCTTTCTTCAACAAACTGAATAATGGCACCTACAAGTGCCATTCTAGAAGAGATGAGAAAAAAAAAGAATAGAGTAAAACGAACAGAAAGAACAAGAAAAAAATCAAAAAGAAAATACACATAGATAAAAATATGATCGAATGTAATAGTTATGTTTTATACAAAAACAGTTCTTATCGAAATTTTATTATTATACTAGCAGTTGAATAGTGATCATATAGCATAGAAAAATAGAACTTTGTTTTCTCTATTATCTCATATAAAAAGAAAATTTCAACAAGTCTATTGTAAGAAAATAAAGTACCTGGACCATTACGTTTTGCCGAAACACATGAGTGTCACAATTACTTTTGACTAAAAATATTTTTCAAAGAATAACATTAATAGAGTTCTGAATGAATTGCTCGGTGTATTCTTCTATAATAGAATTCTGTTACTTTTCAAGAGGAAAAAGCAGATTATTTTCACTGTTGCCTCCGAAAGGCACCGAAGAATTAGACACTAAAAAAGAACACCTGCTGTTGCCATATTTTCACATGTTCATTTTCTTCTCTATATTTTGAATTAAATTCAACTGTGAATCCAAGCTTCTAGATAGTATCAAGCTAGGTCTTTCTCGTTGTATATTGATGTTACCAACAAAGAATGTGATAGCATATTATTTCATGAAGATCATCCATAATCTCGAAAATGACGAGATGTGTATTCGAGGACAAAATTTCACAACCCGGGTCCAATAAAACGGCGTCGTAAACGGCCTGAAACGGCTATAAAACGGCGATTAACGATGTTAAACGTCGATAAACGGCACCGTAATCCGTCATACCAGATTACGGAAGCAAAACCGGAAAAAAACGACCGCCGTTTTCTAGCAATAGACGGTGGTCGTAATACGGTATGACGGATTACGGCGAAATAAGGCCAAAATTACTGCAGTAATTCGCCGTTTTATAGTCGTTTCAGGCCGGATACGACGCCGTTTCCGACGGCCGGAATGATCCACCTGGGCGAAGAGATCCATTAAATCACTGTTCTGCAATTAGATTTCATTGGAGCAGATTTTAATGAATGATGGTGAAATATTAAAGAAAAATACAAAATCGGTTCGCTATTGTTGACTATGTTGAAAGAGATTCAAACAATAAAGTACATGTATCAGTCTATTGATCAAACATTTGTTTTTGATTCATGGTATCAGAATCTAATAGAACTTCAACCGTTTTCTTATCTTCTTGTATGATCAAAATACATGGCAATGGTATGTCTTCCATAGTGGAATATTCTTTCACAAATTCATCATAACGTAAAAACAAAATATTCAATGATAGAGTAGAAATAAATTTTTCTCATTTTTTATCCATACCCGTATTGCAATACGTCAATTTACACAGCTGAAAGTGGTAGGTAGATGGTCGAAGAATCATATGATTTGCCATATTAAATCAATGGCAGTATGCCTTTATTATGGAGTAGTAGAGAATGAAAAGAGGATGCTTGCTGTTCAGAGCGAATGACCGAAATTAGTTACTAGAAGTCTTATAATTGTGCTCATCATTGTTCACGTCGATACACCTTGTTATCTTCTACAATCCGATTAGTAAGGCTAGTATATACACGTATATTTGTGATGTTTCCATGTAAAAAATTTTTAGCAAAAATCAGATTAAAATTGATTTCAAAAAAATCGGAAAAATCAATGAAATCCGTATTTTAGACTGAAAAATCCAATTTTAATCAGATTACAATCGTGCTATTTTAATCGATTTTAATCTGATTTTTTGCTGAAATTTTTTTACATGCGTTTCTTTCATTGCTTCCATTCGTCGTTGACCAATACGCTTGTAAAAGAAACTATACGATGTTGCTGAGGTATATTATATACAGTTTTCAATTAATGCTTCATATGACGACTATATCACTTGATCATCATTCAATAGAAACTACTCATCAATAGTAAAATAAGCATCTGCTTCATGAGTCATCATTGATGAAAGTAATGATTTAATTTCTCAAGCGCAGATATAATAATATCCACCATGGAGAGTATAACTTTGTATGAACAATAACTAGAACAAGATAATATATAATGAAAATAGGTTTCGTTTGTGACGAATGAAGGTGAACATTGAGAACTTTAGGATAATTCATTTTAGTAAAAACTTTTCGAAAGATATACGTTCATTTATCATATTCGAATTGGTGTAATGATAAGATTAAATGTTCTGGTACTGTTTGTAGAATAGTATATCATTCGGCATCTTATAATGATATATTCTAAGATTTTTCTCTTGCTATATATTCGAGAAAAAAAGAAGAGTCAACTACCTACCGGCAATATTCGCATCGATATTGATTTCCATCTTTCAATTCTTCTTTCTGAAAATAACAATCAAAAATCATTTGAAGATTCAACATCGATTTCTCTTTCGATGACAAATGAACGGATGGATCAATGTTGATGAAGAATGTGATCGAATGGAAGAAGTCGATGGAACAAGCATTGTAGATGTAGATGAAGAGAAGATCACACGCATACATACACTCATACCCTAGATTGTCATCAATGCTATTGATTTCTTTTCTAATTAGAGTAGCAATCAAAAGAGTTCTTTAAAATCAATACTGAAGTAAATAATCGACAGTATTTTTTGTGTATCTCTATTTTGATATTAGCAAGAA
Organism: Rotaria sordida; assembly: GCA_905250125.1. Classification (NCBI taxonomy): domain Eukaryota; kingdom Metazoa; phylum Rotifera; class Eurotatoria; order Philodinida; family Philodinidae; genus Rotaria; species Rotaria sordida. Next base: position 126,307 of record CAJNOL010000212.1, read on the forward strand.
GCGTCAATTTATGAATTTTAAAATTCATTAGATGTATAAAATAAATTAACAAAAAGATAAATAAAAAATTTTCTAAATGTTTTTCATATCATAGTTTTATTTAAAATGTAAATTCTGATGACTTAAATTATGATATTGAAAATTTTTGTTTCTTTTTGAATTTAAGTAATTTTCAATTTATTTTTGCATTTAATATTTTTTTTGAATATAAATTGATTATTCCTAATTCATAATAGTCAGACTGAAATTTCTCCAAAAAATTTAAGAAATTTTTTATTTATATGAAAACTTGGAAAAACTCGACAATTGTATTACATATTGTCTTAGAATGATTATGAACATAGAGAAGATAATCTCTCTTGATCGTATGGCTCAATTATCCAAATGACGAATAAGTGATATATTGTACTTTTGTTCGAATCCCACCTTCTTCCTTACGTATTTCAATTCAGACTAATCCAAAGTCGATCACTACAGAAGAATACACTTGGTCGGGTGTACCGAGCTTGACATCTTTACTTTTTCAATTTTCAATTCTTTTCGGATGGGCATCATGTCGACTTCACCTGTCTAGCCTCTATCTCAAAAAGTCCTAGTCAACGATTAGTCTGAACATCTAACATACTCAGGACGATGAATCCGAGAGTCGGATTCTATCGAATTCCCTGGACAATCCGACAACTACCGACAGGATCCTGTCGGAGCTTTTTCCACTGAAATCCAACGAGATTCTGCTGAATTCATACCTGAACATTATATATTGTTTGACCGCCCATTTTCTTTCTCACGTACAAATAGGTGCAAATTAACAACTTAAGCTCAGTTAATTTTAACTTTTTATTAAACAAAAAAAATTACATTAAAATAAAATAAAATAAAAATAACATATAATAAGGTACAAATAAAAATAAAACAAGATACACGAAAATAGAATAAAATAAAATAAAATACAGTAGAACAAAAGGCATTTCTTCGCTTTAATCACATCTGTACATTGATTGGTGTAGGTGACCCACACAGTACTGCGTGCGGGAGAGGGTGCTCTGATTAAAGGAAAGAAGAACTAAATAAATTGAATAAAATAAAAATAATATACATAAAATAAAATAGAAATATTTAAAAAAAGTAATAAAAATTTTAAAAAATAAATTTACAATCAAATACAAACAAGAGAAAATAAGATAAAAATAAAATACACTAAAACACAGGGAAACAAAAATATAATAAATGAAATAAAGTATCTATAGATACTTTCGTATCATCCAATTGCGTCGGATCCGACAGGTTCCCATTGTTCGATTTCGTCGGATCCGATGGAGAGTGAATTTGATCTGGGTATACTTTCCTATAGTCCTGAACGGGTCGCTTGTGACTTAACGTCTAATCTTATCGTATTCGATATGATACCTGTCATCACATCCTTAGGACGACCACGTATGATGAGTAGAAATTCAGATCAGTCATGTTATAGTATTTTTTGAAGAACAGACTAACAGATCCGGTCGACATGATCAGAAAATAGACGACATATTTAAACTGTATTTTGTTCATTGGAAACATGACGCTTGAATATTCAATTGTCTTTTTTTGTGATTTATTACATCTCTCTTTTTTCTTGCGTTACTAGTTCGTATTTACAAATAGTGTTCCAAGAGTTACGATCACATTTTAAATGTGTAGAATTCCATTACCGATCAGGGCTAATCCAACACTTCTTCTGTTATCTGAAACAGAAGAATGATAAATTTTTATTCTTAAAAAAAATATCATTTCTGTCTGTAAAATATAAACATTTCGTATTTTGCACAGTGCCATAAAATTAATATTTAGCAGTTCTTTTTTCTATATGTTCACCAATTTATATCGTTATCATGAACTTAAAATCATTATCATATCTCACTACTGCTTTATTACTATATATTTGATGGTTTTTTGAAAATAGTTTATTTCTATTACAAAGAAAATTTGAATAATTAGTGGAATGTAAGTACTGAATCATTGCATGATCCTGTCGTTTAGAGTTCGGTGATTCAAGAAAAAAAGACTAGAACTGATAGCCGAATCGGAACTATTTTTTTTTCATTTTGAGTAATCCGAACTGTAGTTCCGGTTCCGAGTAATTTTTGGAACCGCCTAAGTCTACTGTCATTAGGTCTGCGATCATTGTATATTTCTTTTTTTTTAGTGAAAACATATCAACATGAATTAGTAAGATATATTCATAATTTCAAGTTCATAATAATGACATAAATTGAAGAAAAAAAAGTTATAAATTTTTTTATGATAGCAGAAATAGTAGACTTTAAAGAATATAAATTTACAATTGTCATCTTTCAGATAAAAATTATTGAAATAAGCTTGATCAATAAGAGAGTTATATAAATTGAAATGATAATCCCGATGTCTCAAAGTTATGATGATAAACTATATAATAGACAATCATATGGATTCAGCAGACTAACATTTAATACATTGACTGATTATTTGTCTATATCAAATAACAATTTGTTCGAATAGATTTAGTTCTTTTTATTTCAATGGTTACTTGTTCGAATCTATATGAAAGTAATGCATTCTATTCTGTGGTTAACATCATATATGTTGATCTACTGGAAACGGATGCAATATAAAATATCAAGAAAAGTATCTCACTGATTTCATCAGTATTTATCTGTGAACTATCAATAACAGTCTTTCCTACAATAAAAAAAAAAGATATATATATATATATATAACTTCTCTATAAAAAACAATATACATATTCTATTTATTTCATCAGATTTATAATATGAAGTTATTTTTTTGTCACTATGCGATGGAAAAAAAATTCATGAGTTGATCCACATATTGTATTGTTATTTTCTTTTTAATGTCTGTATCATAAAGTCAGCAATCAATCAAATATATATAACCATAGGGGAATATTCTCGGTTGGCTTATTCTTATTCTAATCAAATACAACTATTGTAAGTCAATATTGCCTTCGAAGAAAAAAAAAAGAAGAATTAACGTAAAGATTCTATATGACTATTGAACGATTATCCTGTTCAATGCAGCGAAAATAACATTCAGAACATTTACTTATAGAAGTAGAACGAAGAAAAAAAATAATAACCGATGAACAAGGATTCGATTTCAGTAAAAGTAAGTGACTATTATTATGTAAGCTATCGGACAGAAGATGAGAGTGAGAGAGAGAGAGAGCACGGTATAGGAAGAAATGTCGTTTGTTTTAATTACTCTTCTTTAGGCCCGATCGCGCAATATTTACTTGTCTTTTTTTTATTCGCTTGCTCATTAGACGGTCTTTGTCCGTTTTCATAAGCCAACTGACTCGATCACTTGTCTTTCGTTTTTTCTATATCACATCGAAAAAAGCGTGTGAATTAACACATGTTCTTGCTTTTATTATGTCTATTCTATTTTCAATTCCAGGTAGAATAATTTTTCTCGAACTAATTTTAATTTATATATATCTTTTAATAGTTTAATTCATGTAGTAGATGTCAAATAGTGACATCAGCACAACAATGTGTTGGTGGCTATATTTTATGATTATGTCATTTGATTTAATTCGAACACAAAGTCCAATTAGTGGTGTTGGTGGCGGTTTTTTAGCTGATCCTTTTCTTGAACTTACAGCAGGTGTAACAACACCTGCTATATCAAAATCAAATAAATCCGATCCATCATGTTTATCAAATGGAGCTTTAGCTGGTTCAATTATTGGTACTTTAATAATGTCTATGTTTATTGGTTTTCTTACATGGTTAATTTATTTACGACCAAAATTTAAAGGTTTTTTTTTCATTGATTAAAATCTTTTCTTTTTTGTTGTTGTTGTATCTTCATTCCATAGAATTACATTATATACATTTACAAGAAAAACGAAGAATAACCAATAAACAACAACATCATCAGGTTATGCCTTCATCTTCAAATTCTAATTATAAACAACAAAGTAGAAGACAACAGACTGATGATGGTTTGTTTGTTTCTTTGTTTTTTTTCTTCGAAAATATTTTATTATTTATATCGAGATTTATTTCTATTATTAGATCGTAATGATCCTCAACTACCATTGGATGTTACTGATCATAAAGTGAGAAGAAATTTTATTTAACTAAAATAATTGATTATGATAGAAAGAAAATATTTAAATGATGCATCATATAAAATTTTAGAAATTTCAAGTCTTCTATTGTCAAGAGGAATTTAATTAATATTTTTTTGTTTAGCATCATGATATGTACTAGTAATTTATTAAATTTAAAAGTATATATTTATTCTTTTAGTTTGGTACATTTCCATTTCGTCAATCACAAGGTTCAAGTACAAATGGTCATTATAATCGAATTGATTGGTTAAATCGTATTTCTTCTTCATTTCGTTCCGTCAATATGGATAGAGTTCGTTTTTTTCTTTTTTTTTTTTTTTGGAGTAATTTTTTATTTTAAATATGAATTTTATAATTATAATAGGATTTTGAAATGATTGATATTGCATTATTAGATCCAACATTTAGTGGTCTTAATTTTAGTATAACAGGAAATATGCGTGCAGGAATATTTGTTAAAGATATAATTGATAAAGGAATATCACAAGAATCAATAAAAACAAATTCATCTGATCAATTAAAAACAGGTTTAGATTTATCTAAGTTCCTTTTTTTTACTATGATTTGTTTCTTTTTGTCTTTTTATGTTGATTAATAGGTGATCGTATCATGGCATTAACTGTGTGTTTTGAATCAATTGTTTATGAAGATGCATTAACTATACTTAGTTATGCATCACCATATCCAGTATTTTAAAGATATTATTTTAAAAAAATAGAAGATATTATTATGATTTTTTTAGGTTATACTTCGTGTACAACGTCCATTAAGTCATACGAAAGTCAATGAAACACCAGAAAAACGGCCGACAACAGCAAATACAACAAGCAGAGTCAAATGGCGAGATGATTTCGAACACTATGATAATGATAGTAAACATAAAACAGAAAATTTAAAATATTTTATAAATAGAAGATATAATCTGCAATGGCTAAAGAAAGCATACCTCTGTCTTTCAGCTACCTTATGGTATAGAACGCTGCCCAATGGTAGATTCATTAACTTGATATCTTCCGCACAATTAATACTAGCTGTAGCTTTGGACAGAAGACAAATCTAACGGAGAGTTCTTGGACTTCTCATACTCACTGGTCAGCAGCCAAGGCAGCTGTAGGTTACAATTTAGTCAGCATATTATCGGACGGCAACCATTAGTCACTTGTCCAGGATCATTCCATGGCTGGTGATCCCGAGATTTGAACAATGTAGTCACTCACGAGGGAAGTCCTCCCAACTAATAAATCGCTTTTGAATCGAGATTATGTAGATCTAGATGAATTATGAATAACCTGAAAAAAGTTCATACTCCTCCTTTACGGTATTTTTTAAAGGTATGCGACAATTCAGAAAAATTGAATTTCAAATCTCAACTTGAAACTTTACATAGAGATAGGCCTTAACGAGAATAGTTATTGTAAAAAACACGCTATTATCATAGTTGTATCTTAGGATAGAAATAGCGACAAGATCTGAAACAAGGGTTAATCTCTATGCAAAATTTCAAGTCGAAATTTGAAAGTTAGATTTTCTGGACTACAGCATTGCAATAATAATCTAAGGGTACAAACGTTTTTTTCAAAGTATTTATAATTCATTTTGATCTACGTAATCTCGATTCAAAAGCGATTTATCAGTTGGAAAACTTCTTTCGTCAATCATGAAGACTTAAAATGACTAAAGTATTGATATCTAAATGATGAATTTACTTTAAGCAATATAATTCATTTAATGTCCTATTTTTCGAGATGATGTAAATTATCAAAAGATTTTTGTACTTCGAAAACAAATTGTTTTTTTTTCTTGTTCTTTTTCTTTCTTAGCATCACTTAATCATTCTTTTGTTCAACCGAATCCACCTATACCAACGAATTGTTTACCACCAGTTCCAATAAATCCAAAAGTTCCTTCACCTCCAAAAAAATCTTCATCATCGAAAAAACTTCGTCCACATGCTAGTACACAATCTCGTATCAACAATAAATCATCATCTTCAACAAATAAAGGTAATAAAATAAAAACATCATCAAATAGTGTCCTAGCTACATCTGGAGCAACAACAAAACGTTGTAATAATGATATAAAAAAATATCGATCAAAAACAAATAATAATAGTAATAATAATAATAATAATCAACGTACAGTAACTAATCAAATGATGATAATGTCAACTGGTTTAACAGCAAAACCATCAACTAACATAACAACATCACCAATACCAATAAATGTAAAAACAATAAGATCTGTAACTGAATCAGTTATGTCTTATCTTCATTATAAAGGTGGCACTGGTGAAGAAGAAGTAGAACATACTAAAGGTAGACTAATTATGGGAATATATTTATTTATAACGCATGGATATGCATGAATTAATGTTTAATTATTCATTAACATAATATTTAATTCTCTTCCTTTTTTTTCTCTTTAGATAGGCCCAATAATTCAGAAAGGACTATGACAGTAAGTATTACTCCTTCATTTAAAAAACAAAAAAGCTGTTAGCGCAATTCCTACAGGATTAAAATATGAAACATCGTGTAGCGTTGCTGTTGCTAATCATAGGGATGATTGTTTTATTCTATCTATTTTGAGATACATTTCTTCATCACACTTTTACATAATCCTCCAGAAATACAATAAGGAAGTAGTTCATATATCATAATGAGATGTTATGGATATATGATCTGTGACACAGCAAGAGGTGCCTGCTAAGAAGTGTCGAAGCCAAGATGGCCAGATGGAACTCAGCTCCGATACGGACCTTTCAGCCCTCTCCCTAGTGTAAATGCCTGACTCCACCACTGCTGCTATGATGATGTCTGTGAGGGATGCAAATTTCTATCCTATATACTTCAATATTCTTTTGAGATCGTGTTCCAGAAAATTTTTAAATTAACTAATTTTTGTTTTAGCCATATTATGATTCTCCATATGATTACTATTATGGTGGTCAAGGTTCACAATATCAATATCTTCATCAATCACATTTAAATAAAAATAATAATAATTCTGTATCGACTGAATCATTAACAGCTGTAACACCTAATGTAATAAGATCAGTTTATACAATACAATTACTATCAACAAAATCTTGTCCTCCAATTCGACGTCGATGTGAACGACGTCTTTCATCACCTGTTATTATCACAAGTGCAGCAAGTGATGATACAATAATAAATGTTAATGAACATGAAAATTCAATTGATGATATCGACACATTTGTGTGATTCTTTTTTTTTTCTTCTTGTTATTGGTTTTTTTTTGCGTTTGCTGAGAGAGAAACAATTTTTTTGATCAAGATCATTTAATTATATATGATTATCTATTTCGATAGAAGAATAAATATATTCTTCTTCTTCTTCTTCTTCTTCATTTAAAATTATTGAACTATATAATTTTTATATAGGTTGTCCTTTCAAACTTATGATGATGTGATTAGGAGTGTATTGTATTTTATTATCAATCAAGAAAAGTCCGAAGTTCGAAATCATTTCATTTGATCTCTCGAAAACAGTAGATTATATATTGTAACTATAGTTATCAGAAATGTACATGTCATTGCTTAAAATTTTTTTACAATAGATGATAATTTGACTTGTGACTTGGTTGTTTATATCAAAGCAAGCGAATATAAAAAGTGTATATACATACACATTTCGTATTTCGCCTGTACGCAATCGTATTTTACTGTATTACAGGATGTCAATGATACGAGTGTATGTGTCCGTGACCGTATACGGAACAAGAGAAAAATGGAGGTTGTATATGACTTCTATGTTTAACGAGAGTAAGTACGGTTGTAAACGGCCGATTTCGATGGCTTTTTCGTCCTGTTTAATAGACACAGTAATAAGACTGGTTTTCACTGTATTTAGAAACAATTGGATACTCGATTTTCAGGTCATTGTCAATTGTGTATAGCACGATGGAAATACTGTCATAATATTGCGCCTACCAAACGTCAATTTTCAGCTATTTAACACCGGAAACTGTATGAAACGACAGTATACAGTACCGTTTTTGATTGTCTCAGTGACTATATACATTCCATATTTATTTGTATAGTGTCGTTTACGGCGGCGTCTGATTGTAAGCATCTTCTGCACTTCGATTTTTTTTTGTTCTCAATTTAATATGTATAATGAAAAAGTATGAATCAAGATCAGCAAGTATTATTATGAATTGGATTGACGTTGAAATCAAATAAAAGATTTTGAAATATACAGAAAATCTTTTTGAATTCTCCTTGGTTATTTTTTGTATTTTAAAAATCTTTTTTTTTTTGTCGAAAATATATTCATTTCTTTGTATTTCAATAATTAAATTAGTAAAATAAAAATCTTTTCATAAACTATAGACAATGAATAAATTAAATCGAATTTTTACTATCGAATAATTATTAACTTGTTTATTTCTATCATCTATTTATTATCAACATAAGGCTTATTTCTTTTGTTATAAACTAAATGAGTGTGTAATTTATTAATATAAATGAAAATAAATAGCATTCGAGAGTGAATAATAAAAAAAAGTCGTTTGTATGCTGCTTGATAAATATTCAAAAATATCGTTTGATGATCATTGTAGACGACTAAAGATGCAATTTCAAAATAAGTGATATATGCATTTTAATCAATTCTCTAATATAAGAATAATAATTAAAATTATCAATGATTTAAATCAATAACAAAAAAAAAAAAAGAATGAAATACTTACATCCGCGGATAGTATTGTGCGAACAGAAGCAAACATTTGAAAAATACCGGAAAAATTAAAGGTGTTCAACTAATTTCTTAATTATTGGTTAGTTATACGCAAATTAAGTTGCATCGTGTATTGAATATGAAAAAAAACCTATTTTCACGATGGTGATATGACACTTTAAAAACAATACATCGATTACATAAAGGACGTTTTATCATGCATTACAAAGCCGTTTGTAGTTGATAGTTATTTCAAAATAGTCCGATTTCTAATAGAAGACAAAAAAAAAAGAACAACAGAAATATAATATTTTATTTTTAGTAATATAATATTTTCTATGTTTAAAAAAAACAAAGAAACATTGAACTTTAAGACTGATTTTATATGCTATCAACATATGTCATTATTCAAATCTACTACACTCTAATCAAATAGAGAAAAATAAATGCTGTCCTACGACAATCTTATAAACTCAATTTTGACAAACATCAAGAATAGTCATCCATCTCATCATTAGTCAATATTATAATTCCAAACTCAAAATAGATTTTTCTTCGTAAGATATTTCACTTTCAACTACTGTCGATTTCCTATACTTATTATCATCGTACTGACTATCTTTGAAATCTATCGTAAAGATAGATTAGAATTATTGATGTATATTACAAGCTCAATTCAAAATATCAACTATAAATAGTTTGCTCATGCTTAGTTCGTTGTTAAAATAAAGTCGAAGTGAAAACATAGTACATCATGAACATTATAATCATTTACGAAGAAATCACATAGAAATGATACTCTAGTTATTACGTGAGGCTTGTTGAGAGTAGGAGAAACATAGAAGATTCTATAGATTTTGAATTCTAGCAATTTGTTATTTCTACATATGAGCTTTAAATGAATAATAGTCATCACATTAACAGCTATTTTTTTTTTCAAAATTTAATCGAAAATATTTTCTGATTTATTGACAAACTTACACGTTGAACTATTATTAACATTTTTCTATGGGAAACTATTAAAATTGTTTTATAATAAGTTGGTATATGTTGAACATAATTACCATCATTGTCAGAATAATAAATAGTTTCAAGCTTGAGAAGAAGTAAAAGTATTGTTCACCAACTGCTACTTTTCATTTTTAAATTTAAATTAAAATACGAAAAATTGGTGCGAGATAAAACTTGTAATCAACAGTATAGACCCATCAACATACACTTGTATATTAGATAAATTCATTCAAATTTTACAAATTTTTATTTGGTTCAATGACAAAAATGTTGCTGGTGAATTCGTTCGTGAATTATATAATGAGACCTTTGAAGACATTTCATCACGATGAAATAATATGGAACTTTGCATATGCATTACTTTTAACGATAAAATTCATTTAAAGAGAAGTTCTTTGTTTCAAATTTCGTCCATTGGGTTGCCATTTTTGTTATCTTTCAAATAAACAAAAAAAAAACAAAATATTACTTGTAAATAATTATCAAAATAACTAAAAGATGTTTATTTGAATGGATATTTTTTGTTACAATGATATAACCAATGTTCTCAACTATTAGGAATTACAATATAAAAAGTAATAAGAAATTAAACAATCATTAGTTACGAAGCTCGTCATGTAATCTCCATATCTCATTGTTTAATTTAGTTTAAAAAAAACGAATAATTCATGTGAAATTTTTTTTTTGCTCTTTCCTTTACTGTATATTAGAACTCATATTACGTTGGATAAGATAATTAATCTCGAATAATAAATAACTAATATTTAGTTAGAAATCTTTCTTTAATATTTATCATTGATTTTAATTCTTATCATTTGTAAAAATTTTATTGATAATTACTTACAAAAATCTCTACGGTTGATAATGTCGCTGGACATATATGCAGAAAACGTTTATAAAACTAAGTGTCGACTTCCATTTGTTACATGTAATTTAACAATGTAAATCTTTTGATTATTCTAAAAAGAATTCCCTTTTTTTTTTTAAAGAAAAAGAAAATTTTTTTTTGTATAAATATATTTTATTAATAAATAAAAATTGTTTACCTTCGTCTCCTATTTCTTATTGTATTACCTACACACTTACAAATGCAATTGCTTGGTATAGTATTTAAAGTAAAAAAAAGAAAACGAACATTTTTTTCTTACGTGTCATTGAAGGAAATGAACAGTGTTTCGAATGTTTATTGACAGTGTTTACAATGAAATTGTGTACAGGAATATAAATAAATAGTAGATATTAGAATACTTTATTGAGCGGATATGAAATAAATACAGTTTACAACGTCGTATGTGTATGCCCGTGCTTATACGATCGCTGGATCAATAGTAAAAAAAAAAAAAAAGAAAAAAAATGCGAGATATATGCGCATTCAAGCATAACGAACATGTGTGAACGGATTTTTTTTTGCTCTTTTATCTAGTTGAATATAATGAAGAACGTATCATGAATTTATCTGATATTATTTTTTCTTTTGTATATAAATAAATATATTCATCTGAATTATGATGTTAGGATAATCTTAAATTAACTTTGCAGTTTTTCTTTCATAGTTCATTTTCATCTCGAAATAAATTATTTTAATGTAAAAAAATTCAATTATCAATAATTCGATCCTCACATCTTAAACGGCATTTTTAAGAGGATAAAATTCTGAGTAAAAATTTCAATTCGAGTTATTCTTCTAGTCTTGTTAGGAAAGACTATTGTGAAAAACTTTTCTGTTTTGTTTTTGACCACGATTGTGATCGCAATACAGATGACTAAATCACAGTTAATTATAGGAGAAAAAATATTTCATCTTATTTACATTTGCATTTCAAATAGGACGAATTTCATTCTTTTTTTTTGATTAACTAGCGTTCTACATTCTATTTTTTGTTTTGTTGCTATTAAATTTCGTTTTCTTTAATTTATTATGACTTTTATTTCTTTTGATCATTAATCTAATTGCCAGCTTTACTTACCCTATACATCTATTTCATAAATCTACAGCGGATCTCAACTTATCATCTTGTATCTCGATAAATATAAAGAACTTTATATTGGTCATTACCAAAAGTAAAAATTCGATTATGTCAATTTTTTTTGTGTCGATTACATGACATCTTCTGAACAATTGCTTTTTTGTCTAAAAATCAAAAACTACGTTATTTAAAACATAGAAAAACGTATTGCGACTCGTAAGTGGTCAAGGAAACTATTGAATATTCTGATATGTTTCCGAAGAGAGTCTAAGGATCACCTTTCCATTGCTAAAGAGCTATATAGGATGTGGATCTTATGTCTATTGTCTTCCGTTACTATGAGAACGTACTCAATGAACTTGACATGAGTTGCTAAGATTTATAGAGAAGAAGTAGGAAGATTTTGACTTGAGACTTGAACTTATTATTCTTCGTCGTAAAACCATATATAAGTTTCACAAAATATAGTGAGCCTATTGAAAATGATCAATTTTTTGTCAAAAGAGAATCAATAATAATAGAAATTGAACAGAATAATCGATGAAATTTTGAATTGGTTTTAGTCTCTCTCTTTTATCTGAGGGTTTGGTTTCAGTACCTTCTTTTACAATGATTCCAGTCTAGAATGAATTATTCATGTCAAATCTAAAAAGTTCTTAAAGATGTTTCACTCAAACAAAACACTATTTAACTGTAATCTTTGATCCCGATTCAATCGTAATAAATTGCTCTTCGCATATCTCAACTAAGAACATATAAGATCATCATGATCGTTTCAACAGTTAATAGATACAGAGTTATTTGATAGGATTATCAATTTTTATTTAAAATTAAAATTTACTAAAAAAATTTTATAATCAAATAAATCATATGACGAATATTATCATCGAATATGGTTGATGTTTAATTAACATGAGTATTTTTGTTTTTCTGAATAGATTTATTTTTCTATTAAATTTTTTCTTTTGTAATAGTCAATTTAATAAGTAAATGTGTTTGATTAGTAATTTTACTATTTATTTTGACAAATATTTTATGTTCAAATAATTTTATTACTATTACTCATTATACTATTCTTTTCTAATTGTTGTTGATTTTGATTTAAAAAATGTGAAGATATTTGATTTTTTAATAAAATCCAATCAAATCTATTATCATATTGATAATTAAGACGATAAGATAAATTACGAAATATTTGACGTATATAAAAATAATCAGGTTCATCTGTATATTGTAATCGACGACAATAGTTTAAATACATTGCAAATTCAGGTGAAAATCCAGCACAAAGATTTGTTATTGATATCGACATTTTTAATTCACAAATTTTTTCATATTTTTGTCGTTTATTTAATGCTTTTATACCTTGCCATGGAAGTGTACCTCTAATAAAATAGATTTAATAGACAATTTGAAGAAAAAAACAAACAAACAAATAAAATGACAAACCGACTGAAATAAATAAGAACATAAGCAAGTGCTTCCATATCATCACGACGTGATTGTTCAATACCAAGATGTGTTGAAATCTCAAAGAAAGACAAAAAAAATAAAATAATTGAAATTTGTAGAAGAAATTCACAAAAATGAAACATACAGATACATATCGAGGTGTGCCTGTTAAACTTTTGCCTTCTTTATATGATATATGTTTATTTAAACGATGATCAAAGAATTTTTTTGCTAGACCAAAATCGATGAGAAATATCTAAAATTATTATTTTGTTAAATTTCTTCAACTTTACATTATTCTTATTTTCAGAGAAATTAAATTTATTATGAGAAAAATTTTCATCCATACAACTTTCTAGAGCTCGTTGCGTTAATCATTTTAGCAAAAAAAAAAGAAATCATGATGCTCTGATCAAAATACTCAAAAACTTCTGCTATTCCTGACTGCTGCTGAATGATAGTTGACGTCTTTTAAGACTGTACTATTCTATCTTTCTCATTGTGTCCATCTCACACAGGCCAGCAGATTGAATGTGATGGAGAAAGTTAGCTGTGATCATAATAAATAAAAATAATAACATAAAAAGACGACAAACGGTAGCGCAAAAGTCAAAGAAAGAACACTATGATGATGCAGTGATCATAACATAGATCAACATACGAAAGAAAAAATGACTGTGCGATTGTGTATCTGACAAAGGCGCCTTAATTGTTGATACACTATCTTAATTTAGCTTTGCAAACGAAATTTCATCTATGAAATGAAAGAAGTAATTACATCAGTTCACTCAGAGAATGAGTAAATGCTATAAATTATTTTGCTCGACAGACTTGTCCACTGGTAACCGATATTCATCGATATAACAGCAAGAAATGACTGTTACCGGACAGTTACGTTACTCAGGAACAGAAAATAAGTAAGACTAATTTGTTTGTGAAGGAAAGACTATGTTTGTAAAATAACGATTTTTTTATTTATAAAGTTTAATTAAAGATTCACAGAGTCGAGGAATCTCAATCTCAAATTTCACGAGTTTCGTTCTTTTCAAGCAAATTATGTATCTATAGACTTATATTCCTCAATGCCGAGAATCTTAACCAAACTTTATAAGAAAAAAAAACGTTATTTTACAAAAATCAAGCTTATAAATGTTCTGTTAACCGACTATGTAACTTTTCGATAAAACGATGAATGATCGTCAATGTTGCATTTGTATTTCACTCATTGACATGACAAGCATATATCAATCAAATGATGTTTTATATACTGACCTTGGTCGAATCTTTTTCAATACCAATAAGAAAATTATCTGGTTTAATACTAAAATGAAAATCCAACATAAACATCTATTCATTATTTACTCACTCTCGATGAAGATAAAATTTTCGATGAAAACATTCTATACGTAAAATCATTTGATCAGCTAACATAAGAATAGTTTTCAATGAAAATTCTCGTTTACATAAATAAAAAAGATCTTCTAATGATGGTCCTAAAAGTTCAATAACTAAACATTTATAATCACCTTCTTCACCAAACCTATTTAAAATATTTTATATTCGATTGTTTATTAATATTTATCTAAACTTACCAAAATAATTTTGGAATACCTTGTATATCTTTCATTAATTTATATAATTTAGCTTCAAATGCTAATTGTTGTGAATAGGTATTATTTGATTCTAATTTAATAGCTACATATTCTCCTGTTTGAATATTTAATGCTCGATAAACATCACCAAATGAACCTGAACCTAATTTACGTTCTAATTGCCATTGATTAGCAATTAATATATTATTATTATTATTTTTATTATTATTATTGTTATTATTCATAAGTTTTTTTTCATATTTATACTTTTTTATTTAAATTAAAATATTAAACTAAGGAAAATTAGATGTGATATTTATTTAAATGAATAATATGGCGCATACTTTTTTTTCTTCATGAAAACACTTGAAAATAGTTATCTGTAGTAAACTTAACAAAAACATCGAGAGATTTTTGCCGATAAATATTTAGTTTGATTTTCATTCGATGACACATTATGTAAGATGATTCAATGAATTCCTACTTCCAAGTGCCTACCATTTACCGGTCGAAAATGTCCCGTTTTTTCTTGATCTGGGAAAAGATGTTTCAATCAAACAAAAACTAAAGAAGAAGTTTTGAAAATACTAAGAATACAATTATTTACGAAGCCACGCGTTATTTTTATTTGATCATGAAAAAAATTTACAAAAAAAATAAAAATGAATAAAAACCTTATTTGATAGTTTTATTTTTAAAATCGTATAGTTTATTCATAATTATGATGCTGTAGAAGGATAGCAAACTATTGGTGTTGATATATCTAATGTTCGTTGACAATTTTCATGTACCATAACGCCATTAATTATAATTCGTTTTTTTATTCTTTGCATATCAATAATAGTTTCGAATTTTGATGCACCAATAACAATAAGTGTATGATCATCTTGAAAAAACAATGTACTCGTATGAAATATTCGACATGGAGGTACTTGTTCTGTTAATGGAAAATCTTAAGACAGAAATAAAAATTTTATTATTTACCTTGAGTCATTGATAAATTGCTCAAACAAGTATCAAAATCGACTAATAAGAAAAAAACAAATAACAATAAATGAAATATTCTATTTAATTAAGCACATTCTTCCTTTCGTGACCCAAAAATTTTTTTTTTCATTTTCAGTGTTTTTGTGGTCGTTGTATAGTCTGAAGTAATATCTATCTATTGAGTATATTTTTAAATCCAAAAATTGTCTTTAAACGTTGAAAAAACAATCGAGAAGAAATCAAATTAGCCAAAACTATATATCGTTTCACGTTTTTCTTCCAAGCACTTCAATCAATTGAACTGAAATTTTTTGTGCGACAACTAGGATCAAATTAGGGTGTATATATATATTTTTTCTTCTTAAAATAATATTCTGGTGATTTTTGGTAGATCTTACAAAATTTGGCCTAGGCAAAGAAACACGGTTTTTGATAAGGTTTCCATTATTTTGGTTCTCCTAAGCAAAGAAAAAGCCGTACTCTAATTTAGTCCTAGTTGTTAGAAAAAAAAATGAATTAAGGCTGTTGGCAGGAGGAACTTCAGATCATTTTTGACCCTTGTGTCTCCTATATCTCATAGAAAGAAGCATTCGGAAATTCTAAGTCTATGACAATTTTTGCTCTACTAGTCAAGATCTGTCTATCCTGAAAGTTTCAAAACTTTTAGTAATGCCCCTCTTGAGAAACTTGCGAAACATACCAATAGTTTGATTCAATGTAGAATTTGAACTTTCATTTATCATTATCGTTTTCGTCATGGTTGATGCAGATGTATTCAAATTAGATTCTTCAGTTGATGAATATACAGTTGTTGAATTATGCCTATATGGAATTGTTGATATTGATGTTGTAGAGACTTGCGGTAATTTACGAACTAAACAATATCTTTTCAAAAAAAAACAACGTAACTAATTATCATATAGTTACTTGTACGAGATAATACATCAATTGAACATAAACGTAATTCTCTGGATACATTTTTAAAATCAATTGATAATGATGGAACAGATTGAAAGTGTTTATAAATCTTATCAATAGTTTCATTAATACATTTTTCATTTTGACATATATGATCAATTGGATAAGTTAAATTAAAATCAAAGATAAGTACAGATCCTTTTATTTTATTTGGATCTTGCTTACATTGTACACTATTTTATTAATAAAAAAATAAACGAAATTTTTAAAGGAAAATTTAAATACATACAATCTTCTATGTCGAGATTTGGATTTTTTTTCTATTACTGTAATTGGAGAAATATTATGAATTGTTAATATATTTTGAATACCTAGACCAAGAGCATATTCAAACTAAACAGGAAATTATATAAAAATTTAAAGAAAATATTTCTTTTCCTATCTACTTACATTACGTGCCAATTTTACTCGATCGATTGAATTCAGATTAAATTCAGTAGATGATCGAATAGATTCATCGACTAACACATATGTGACACTAAAGGAAAATGCTAGATCAATAAAATAAAAAAAGAACAATTAATGTTAAAAGACACAATAAATGAGTATGACGAACCAACAGTTGACGGTTTTATATGAACCGCATGATTAGATAAATTAATGCGAATACGACTAAAAATTACAAGAGCTGCGATAATTAATGAAATGAATATAATTACAGAAGTTAATACAAGAAAACGTTGCCGTAACGACCTATAAATAAATATTAAAAACAAAACTAAATGAAAATTTTTTTAAAATTACCATCCAATATGAGTGCGGTTATTAAACCACGTCATGAGAATATTCTCATGTTAATCGTTTACGCTTTTAAAAATAACTGTATTATAAACCACGTAATTTCACATTTCTTTGTTTTATATGATAAATTAAGAAAAGAAAAAACAAACGTCGATATTTATCGATTATCTTTGTCTTTTTTGTTACTCTATAATATTTTGCGTTTATAAACACATCTTTTTACTCATTGTACATTTGCGTTATAATACCAAGTTTTATTTGAATATAAATAATAATTGTGTATCTAAGAATAATACGAGTATTAGAAAATGCATGTTGCTTTTTTTTTTATCTTTTCATAATTTTAAGATTTTCTATTTTTAAGCTCAAGGTCATGAAATGATTATACAGTACACATATAGGTATTACGCTTATCATAATGTCATTGATTAATTGATTGAGTATGAAAAAAAACAACGCATTGATTCAAAACTATTTCAAATTTAAACAGAAACTTGTTTTTCTATTTATTATAGAAAAATCTAGATTTTAAATATCTCAGAAGAAGTTTAAAGAAACATAATTAGTTGACTTATTTTCAAAAATAAAATTCTTTTTGTTTTTCTTACAGATTATTTAAGATTGATGTTAAAGGTAATTATTATGATAACGCACACGTTCTGTCCTTGGCAAGATAAACTAGTACAATAAACTGTAGTAATGTATTGTTTCATAATAGTAGAGTATTAAAGGTTATAAAAACGATGACTATTAAAATCTAAAGAGGATATTTCTATTATTATGTCTTCACGTTTTTTTGAACTAAGTCTGCTAATAATAACAACGTTCACGTTCTTATTTTGTCATCGACAGATTATTCGGAAAGTCATGGACTAAAAAGAAAATTGTATATCTTCATTAGGGTTCTATTAGATGAACTGCTTTTTGTATTGATGATAGAGAACACGCATTTTCATATTCGACACTCAATAAAATCCTTTTTCAAGTTACAAAAAAAAAAGCAATACGTATGATTTTTTCTTGAATTTTGTTTCATTATTGTAAGCTTCCAATCATCCAGACTTGTTTCTCTTGCTTTATAAATATCTTATTGACACGTCTGAGAAACGCAGAGTTATTGGTACATTTGTTTAAAATGATTTATTCGTCCCTTATCAAAAACTTCGATGAAAGGTAAACTGAGTAAACCTATGTGGCTTTAGAGTTTTACGAACACTGGACTGGAGATCAATATGTCTAATGTGCGCACCATAATTAAAGTACGGTGCATGTAATGTTAAGAACTCGACAACGACAATAACTAGTGATTTGTCGTTTTCAGCAATCGAAAGATAAGAACTCCCGGACATTCTTTTGTCTGATACTATATAAGACAAAATTATTTTAAAAAACTAATCATCTTCGTAAAAACATCTAAATAGATACCTGAAAACGGTGTTTCATTTTAAGGAAATTTTAATCAAAAGTTAGAAAATTCACTAAAAATCAACTGAATTCTACATAATTTGATCGAATAGATAAGTCATTTTTTTTGCTCAACATCAAGATATGGGAAGATAATCACCTAAATCGTGTGCTGAACTATATATTTGAAGTCTCTCTATCTGCAGAACATGTCTAAATCAAAATTATATTGAAACGGAATACCATTTTCATGGATTTTTTTTGAATGTTTTGCAACGATGACGAATTTTAAAACAATTTTGTCTTATATAGTATGAAATAAAATGACGTCCGGTATTCCCCTCTTTGGATTGATGAAACTCGCAAGTCACTAACTTTTGCCATTGTCAAGTTATTGAGTTTACACTCAATTCTTTGTAATTCTGCTGCGGATATTAGACCATTCAATAGAATCATAATAGAGTTACAATTTCCTTTTAAGTTAATGACTTCTTAGACACGTTGTATATTCATCAATTTCATAGGAAAATAGAAATTAATCCTTTATTTTAATATGATATGATTGGTAAAAGATGTTATTGTTTTTCGATAAATTGCTGTTTGATCAAGGTATTCTTTGGACTTTTTCTATGTATAATGTAAAAAAAACTATCGGATTTAAGAAAAAGGCGATGTGTTAGATTGAAAAATTAGACATTTTTGAATATTCATTTTAGACAGATTTACATGATTAAGTTTTACTAAATGATCTTCTTCATTAAAATTGACTAGATGTTTTAGTCAAACAAAAATAAGGAATAACATTTTATTTTAACTTTTCACAGTTATAATCACATTTAGACCTGTGCTTTTAGCGATTTGCTCCTTTAATTCTCTTTAACATGCTTCAGTATTGTCAGAATTGAAATTTGAAGTTAAAGTTTCGAGTTTCAACTTTGCAGTGTCTATCTCGGTGTGCTTCTTGATATTATCTTCCATCCATTATTATCAACGTTTCTTATCTCTCTTTTATTTACGCCTATTTGTAAAGGTGGGTTTGATGGTTGTTATCATCCGATGTTTTGTAAAGTGGGCAAAAGTCGATTTCATACGATTTCCGACCATTTTCGAGTTCTTGCACTCAAAATGTCTTCATCATACTCAAGATAACTTATATTTAGAGTTTGTCTTGTAACTTGATCGAATTTTAACAAAACTCTGAATTTCGATACACAAGTTAGAGTTTGTTTTTCATTTTATATATTATTGATGAGATTGTTTACATCCGATTATCTCATTCATTTTAATCTTCAAGATTTTAAAGGATACATCGATTTGTCATCAATCCATTCGAAGGTTCGTTCTTGACCACACACGATGAATAATTCAATCAGTAGTCATGACAATGAAAAGAAAAGGCCCGACATTACTGTCGTACGCGGAGCGGCAGTCAAACGATGTTGTCGAGGTAAGTGTAGTTTTGATCGAATGTCTTTCATCGAATATGGATAATAAACAAATCTCGATGTAACACTAGAAGACAACCTGAAAGCCCATAATCAAATATTCTTGCACCCACCCATCAGTGAATTATTCCGGACAGACTATCGCCAATTTAATCGAGTCAATGATTGGAACGATCAACATGTCCTACAATTTATCATTGATCATGATTTGAAAAGTCTACTACCATTACTCAAAGGTATCAATGGTGAAGGTCTGCTTGAACTTTATCGGGTCTATGAACAATCACCTGAAATTCTTTATAGAATGTTTAATAGTCACCAAGAAACGATTTCTCTTGGAATCTTTTTCAAGCTCATTGCAGCATTTAAGAAGTATTCTGCTAGTATGGAGGACGATCTACATTTTTAACAAGTATCGATTTTATTAATTAATCTAAATAAACCTTCAAAAAATATAAGCTTTTTGCTTTCACATATTGAATAACGCATTATAAACCGCAACCCTATTTGAGAGTGAGGGTGTGAATGCATTTGTGGGAGTTGGTATGGGGTGCGTGCGGAGCGCTTATGGAGTGTGAGTGTAGGTATGGAGTTAGAGAAGACAGACGCTTCACGCACACGACCTTATTATATTGCTACCCTTTCATTCTATGACAAAAATTTAGTGGGATTGATACTTCGTAATTCCCAAAATGATTCTTGAATTTCCCATATATTTGTGAATTCTGCACTGATCTGTAACTATTTTAGACGCTTTTTGGTTTATATAAATCGGTAGCTCTTCAAAATTTATTTTGAACTTTAAGTAGAGAAGACATCGCTGTAGTGTACCTGTCCGGTAAGCACTTGTTATTAGTGAGCAACTGTCTCTGGGGAGCATCTTTCATGGAATCATTTGTCCATCTAAAATATCTTATTACAAACTAGCACGATATTCTATATAGACGGTACACCAAAAGAAAAAAAGTGTCGCACGAATTCTATTTTGTTTCGTAGATCCTTACTATACTTATCAGTTATCGTACGAGTGTACGAAATCTCACAAAATATTCGTATCTTAATAGGTTTTGTATAAAAACCCATTCAGCTTATCGTAACCGAAAATATCAGATGATCCAGAATAAATGGGTAATTTTTCATGTGTAACTTTTTTGCATATAATCTCGATTACTATATTTGGATTTTCTAATGAAAAGATGCACTGTGAAATTCTGTACAAAATAGTATAAAAGACAAATGTCTAGATTTTAGAATGATGAATGTTATATAATCAAAAGGAAAGACTTGTAAAACATCGTACTTTCTAAATAACGGGGTAGTTCATCAAGAAAATGATAGTCTCAGTATTTTGTTGATATATTTGCCAGTTCTTATCACTCAGTCGTGGACTTTTCTCAAAACATCCATCGAAGAATTTTGCACAAAATGGTATATGTTCCTCAACAACTATACTTCCTTCCATCAATATTATACTATGTAACAGAACAATGAAATTACCTACGATTTCCAAAATTTTCACTTTTTTCAGTTGTATTTTGACATACAATTTTATCGCTATATCATTGTGACTTTCTCGAAGCACATTTTCAGCTACTTATTAGAGCTATAACGCGCTAATTAATGCTATCCAAAACTAGTTGCTCCATGTGATGTCTTAAAACTGTTCTAAAAAAGTCACAATGATATAGCGATAAAATTGTATGTCAAAATACAACTGAAAAAAGT
>CAJNOL010000212.1:148435-200713 GCA_905250125.1 Rotaria sordida
CGAGATTATATGCAAAAAAATTACACATGAAAAATTATCTATTTATTCTGGACCATCTGATAATTACAATTTTGAAACATGTAGAAATATTAATTAATCGATGTTGAATAGTCATTTGAATTTTACAAAGAATTTGTTATATTCAAATACGCTCAGTCATAGATCTGGGAAAAAGTAAGCATAAAATATTGATCAAAATTTACGGTCTCAGTCCTTGATTTCATTAATGAAAATCAATTTCATTCTGTAAGTAATTGAAATATACGTACATATCATAATGAAGTGATCGAAGTGCATATTTATGTTCCTCTATAGTTGTACAGTTTGTAGGTGAAAAAGAAATTGCCTTTGAAAACTCTCTTGTCACTTAAAATATTAAGCTGCAATTTGTGTCCTCGAATTGTATTATTGGCTTGGTAAGAAGTTAATCGATCATAGATCTTCAGGCTTTCGATTGCTTCAATCCAAAGGATGACAGTTTTTCTCTTCGTAGTTTATTTCACTCTCATCATCCAAGAATTAATTTTTGCTTTTTGTTAATTATCACTATGCAGTCTTCTTTTAAAATTAATAATTACAAAATTAGTACTCAACATAGAAACGATGCTTCTTACTTATATACCGCTAAGAAAATAGTCTGCTACTAATCATATTAGGATATATAATACTTTACTATTTTAGAACCATAAATTAACTAAAATTCCATGCGACGTATGAAGAGTAATAATGTTAATAACAAACGAGAAAAATCGTGGGTAGGACAAGGATTTTTTACTTAGTCTCATTCTACCACGAACTCTTAGATTAGAATATCATTGCCGACAAGTGACTTTTTTTTTTGCTATGTTACAGTTTTCTTTTTTCATATCGTAATAATATACTGACAACATAGAATTTTTTTCTTCAATGTAAACATTAACCATATATCTACTTCACAATTCATCGTAATATTGTTTTATTTCTTAGGTAAATTAAAATGAGAAATAGTGAATATGAAGTTTACTCGAAAATATAGAAAGAAAAAAGTATAAAATTCCATTAACTATTCTAATCAATGTTATATTTAACGTGAAGTTTAATGAATTCTCAAAGTTTATGATCATTGTATAGGATAGAATTTAATTGCACTCAAAAAGTATGTAGATTTTACTCCTTTTGGCATATAAAAGGTCAATGAGATACTAATTTCTATTTTGACGTATGTAAATCTTTTTTTAGGTATTTATTGACATAGATATTAATTAATCTCTGATATAAGTTATATGTCACTTCTAGATAACTTTTAGAAAATAAGAAAGACTTCATTCTCATTGATGTTCATTTATTTTGCTCAATAAGAAAAACAAAAAGTAATGTCTTCATCGGATGCATCTGCAATCGCTGCATGGAATAATACTTCAGCTGCAGTCAATCGTTATTTTTCAATATTTATTTTTCTTTTTGGTACAATTGGAAATATTCTTAATATACTTGTTTTATCACAACGAGCACTTCGTACTAATTCATGTTCATTATTTTTTCTTATTTCATCAATAGCTAATCTTGCTGCTATATTATCAGGTTTAACAACACGAATGTTATCAGGTTGGACATTAGATTTAACAAATACAATTAATTGGTTATGTAAATTACGTGCTTTTGTTTTATTTTTTTCAAGAAATATTGCTTCATGGTTAATTATGTTAGCTGCTATTGATCGATGGCTTTTATCATGTCGTAATGTTCATCGTCGACAGATGAGTACATTGAAAAATGCTTATCGTGGAATCATTATCACTATTATTTTTTCAATTATTCTTTATACTCCAGTATTATTTTGTTATGAAGCAAATTTAATTAATTCTCCACTTAAATGTTACAGTAAAACAATTTCTTGTCGTCTATTCAATGATTTCTCTTATGCATGTCTTACAATATTGTTTCCTATGATAACGATGTTATTATTTGGTTTAATGACAATTGGTAATATTAATGTAGTTAAAAATCGTGTTCATGTATCAAGTATTATAGAATTAAAAACTACAGGAAATCCTTCGATTTTAGAACGAACAACACAAACATCAAAGAAGAAATTAGATAATCGACTTTCGTTTATGCTTTTTATACAAATTATTCTTCTTAGTTTATGTACTTTTCCACAAGCTATACAAAAAATGTATTCAACATTAATACCAAATGAAGTTGAAACACCATTAAGAATAGCAATTGAAAATTTTATATTTAATTTATTTCTTTTAATGACTTATTTTGCACATGGAATGCCATTTTATATTTATACATTAAGTGGAGGAACAGTCTTTCGAAATGCATTGAAACAGTACGTGGAAAAAATATATAAATTTTAAATGATTTTATCAAATTAACAATAAACATTTTAAAGTCTTTTTATTTGTGTTTGCTGTTGTAAATTATATTAAATAAATGTCTATAAAGAATAATTTTATTTATGGTTATTGAAGTGAAAATAAACACGAATGATTTCGATATTTTTTTTTATTTCGCTGATATATAAGGATCATAACGATATATCTATCTATTGTTTATCGAATTAAGAAAGAACATCAAAAGCTACGCCAATGGTTAAACATATAATTCATTTCAGTAGAATTATTATATAGCTATCTGATGTCAAACTTTTTTAATAGTACCATATTATATAATTATTGAGACATTTTTTTCTTTAGATCTCTATATTAGTATAGTCGGGTCTTATTGATACTTTTTTCACAAGATATATAATATAAAGATCTTGTCGAAGTACAGACGATGAGATCAGTGGATTCTAACTTAATTTAAAACTGTAGGACAGTGTGATCTGAAACTTTCAGGAAATGTAGATCTCGTTGTTAGTAATCATTGTTATGAGTCTCATCCACATAAATTGAAGTTTTGACTTTGCTTTAGTTTTTCAACTGATTTGAAAATGTCAACTAAATGATTAAGTATATAATGTTGCATCCCATGGTATATTACATTTTCAACATATACACTAGCAGAAAGTCAATTTGATATTATATGCGTTTTGTCTTTTCAAGTCTTTAAAATTTGTTAATATGTGAAGTATCAGAGATATCAATATTCAAAGTGGCAGAT
The DNA here is from genome assembly GCA_905250125.1 of Rotaria sordida. Classification (NCBI taxonomy): domain Eukaryota; kingdom Metazoa; phylum Rotifera; class Eurotatoria; order Philodinida; family Philodinidae; genus Rotaria; species Rotaria sordida. The sequence goes on from CAJNOL010000212.1 coordinate 151,529, forward strand.
ACTCGGAGTTATTCATATCTGGTAGTTTTAAAAGAAAAGTTAGAACAAATTTGTCATAGATAGCAATGAATTATGACTAAAAATATTTCGTGTTCAAGACAGTATTTTATCACATACTGAGAAATGAAATACTAGAAAAGATATTGTTATTTTCCTGTCATCTGATGATTAGGAAAAAAAAAGAAGACATACATGTCTAGGGTTAAACAGTAGTTAAGTTATATCTCTATAGGAAAGAAAATCGGTCAAAGAATTCTTTTTTTTTGTTCCAATTAATGCATATGATGAACATATTTTTTGATCTTCTTAGCATGTTAACTGTTTTATGACATATGAAATTCAATCTGAATAAAATCACATTTTTTACCATTTCTACACAATAGAACGAGATTTTTCTTGTTTAAAAATGATGAGCATCTTTTCAATTAATAATATGATGAAGAAGATAAAATATGACTTAGAAGCATATCTTATGATATTTCTTCGAGTCATTTCATTGTTCGTTCGAACACTTACTAGATTTATTCTAATATAATCATACAGAAATTCATTTCAACCGAATAAACCAAAAGTTTTGCGACATTTTAGAAAAATCAATTTATTTCAAGAGAGAACAAAATGATAAAATAATAACATAATGATTCAAAAGCTACAATAGAGTACTAGTAGAGTCAACTATGTTCATCTATAATTAGTTCATCCTCATGTTCTTTCACTGAACGTAATCGTCGAAGGAAAGCAACGATTACGTCCTGCACATAATTAGTATCAACTTTCTTGTTTGCTTTTTCGACGCAAATCATTGATTGTTTTGACTTTGTGATATTCCACGTGATTTGAGATGTTATCCTAGATTGAATAATCCAATGGATTAAGCTCTGAAGAATTTGGTGGCCATTTTGTTATCGGAATGAAGAATTTAAAGTTATGTTGGCACCATTTTTGAACCTTTTGATTAGTATGCGAGCTAGCTCCATCCTGTTGGTAGCCCTAATTTTTGTATTCAAATAGCCGATCATCATTATTTTTATAAAATGGTAACAATTGAGTATAATAGCGTTTGCCTTTTTGAAAAAAGTATGGACGTGTAAGTCCATACCATGGTACATCCAATGCGACTATGATAGTCACCGAATATTTTTCCATTTTATATAGTTCACCGCATTCATTAGTATCAAATCGATTATCAGCTCACACAATGTCATTTTTCGGATTGAAAAAGTCATTTTTGATAGATATCTTTTCATCGATAGACATCGTTTTTTAAAATTTATCACGGTTGATGTTCTTCCTAATCCATTAGCAACATGATTTTCTTATTGGTTTTTGATCTTCTTTTGACTTTTGAATATTAGTTTTTCGATAATATTTTTTTATTTAAATCAATATGGAGTACTTGCTTGATAGTTTGAACACTACTTTTAAAGTTTTTCGCCGTTGTTTGTAAACTTTTTCGATGTATATTAGAATTCAGCCTTTTTTTCACCAAATAGATGAGTTTTTTCGTACGGCCAGTTCTAATAATAATTATATATGAAATCAAATATACATCTTGAGATTTGGTGTAATATGATATAGCAATAAAAAATAAATATAGAAGTTTTTATTTAGTTTATATATCTATAGGAAAAAAGAGAAAGGAAATTTTTGGCCTTCAAACGACCATTCTCAACCTTAGACTGATGGTACAAACAAACCAAAACAAAAATCAATAATGTATCCCAAAGAATATATATATATATATATACTAAATAAAAGCTTCTACGTTCATTTTTGTTTTTTGCTATACGATGATATCATTCTGCAATATGTTTTTTTTGTAAATAATTAAAGTTGAATTAATCATAATGTATTTTTTGAAAAAAAAAATCAGTGAAAAAACATTTGATTATTGATGAAGTCCTCTTATAAATAAGCCATCACTTTTACGAATACTAAGAAAATATATTAGTATAGTCTTCGGTAAGAACTTCTCTTTTATTAAATGTTTGAAGAGGCAAATAGAATAAAATTCATGAGATAATGATTTCTTTATTTTTATAATTAAATATGAAATATGTTATTATATATATATGGATTTATGTCAATTGAATTTTTTGATACTATATAAGATAAAAAATGTTAGACTTTATATTAAGACATGAGATTAAACCGTTTAAAATAGTATTGATGGATTCATGAAATCGAGGTAAATTGAAAGATTTGCTCAAAACGGTCGATATGATGTATTTTTTTTTGTCCTTTTGTGTAGTTCATGAATATTAGTCAATTTTAACTTCTGTTCAAATGCTGATTGGAATAAAAAAGAAAATACACCTTGAACATATAAAAAATGACAATGAGATTAATGAAATAAAGCGCAAAACTTTATATGTGTCTATTTTTATTGACATACGACCAGTCTTGTGATAATTTTGACAACAGAAAATATTGACTTTTAGCTTTTAGGGTTTGATTTTTTTTTCTAGATAATGAAAAAAAAAACGAGATATCAGTATCTCACACATTTCTATATGAGATATGATAGCATCCAATTAATATTCAGACAAAACTTAGACAGAATATGGCTTATGTTCATTTAAAAGTTATTGTTTTTCTTTTTATTTCGATCCGATGAAATACATTGTATTGACTTTTCGATTATAACTAAAACGAACAACAGATCAGTATATTGTAGCAGCGAATGCAGACAATTATGTAATTTAAAATTTATTCTATGCGACACATGAAAGTTATATAGATTTTAACTCTGCAGAGCGTTTTATTTTCAGGAGAAACACAGTGTTTAGCGACCCCTTTCAAATTCTATTTATCTATGGATGTTGATTTGCACCACTAGTAAATGCAAATTAAAGTGTTTTTTTTTTCATTCAATATTAATACTTGATTTTTCAGCAAAATTGCTTTCGATGCATAATATTTTTCCCGTAGTTAAGCCTTTAAGTCACTAGAATATTCTAAAATTTTTAATCCAAACTAATGCTTTCTTGTCGAGATAATAGAACTTCAAAAATGGCACAATTAGGTAAATCGATAATTCTGACGTCTAGAAAAAAAAACGGATTCTGGCAAAAGGTGTTAGAAAATTACTGGAAAATGTTGAAGTTCTGAGTTTATTTGGTTTGTCGTTTCGATCGAAAACGATTAAAAAAAATCCAAACTGTACTAGTCCGTTTAGATTTATGTCCTTTCTATGCATCCTTTTCAGTAGTTTCAAAACATAAAATAATGATAGACTTTATTGTGTACACAGCGACGATTATGAGTTGCGGCTCTTCAGAGAGCGCTAATTCAACTTTCAAGTTTGACATGTGTGACAGATTCGGACGTACAGAAAAGAAAATGTCATAAGTATGATTGTGTTTAAGATTTAGTCATATTTTGGATTTCTCTCAGGAAAGACTTGTTATTTTTTTTTAATCAACGTTTTCCGAAGAAATCATAAAGTGGATTATATGGGAAATCAACGCAGTATTTCGAGCTAGAATGTTCGAAAATTTTTCTCGTTGATTCTTGTTGTTTTCCATTGGATATATAAGAGCAAGTTTACTGAACATCATAGGAAAAATTCTGAGATTTTTCGGCTTGGCATACTGCTTTCGTATTCCACTGTTTTTCCGTCGGAACAGATCCGTATACATTCATTTGAATTTTGTTAATAATTTGAAAAATTTAAGTAGATTTAAAAACTGCGAAATATCAGACCAAAAATCTACTAATCAAGGTTGTTAAAAAAATCCTTCAACAGGTCAAGAAATTAGTAAAATGGTGCAAAGTAAAGGACGGATCCTTTCGAGTTTTTTCATATTTCATCGAATTCGACTTATAGCCAAAAGATAGAGTAAGAATAACTAGAACATCTAAGAATATTCGATGATAAATATAATTTTTACATGATCATATCAAAAGTTAAGATGGTACAATATTTCGATCAACATATTTTTGCTTTGTCAATAAACATACGCATTTAACATGACGTTTATATTCTCGGTTATTTTGATGAAAATTGTTTGCTCATCAAAATTAATTTAAAATGAAATAGAGGAACCGATTTCATCGCTTTATACATTTATAACTATATTTTTAAAGAATATGTTTCGTTCTTGAAATTGTTTTTTTGTTTTTCGATAATTTCCCAGTCTACAATAGACTAGTAAAACATTCGAAAAGTATGTTTTCATTTGCTTTAATAGTAACAAAGTTTGCTCTTCAAAGGGAAATTTAAAAAAAAACTGCAACGAAAAGTTCTCTCCAGCACATTTGCAACTGGAAAGATTCTTGTCAAACAACAAAAAAACTAATAATGAAGTATACAAAAACATCATCAAATAGCATCACATTGTTCGTTTATACCTGGATGATTGCATGAAAGAATGAAAAAAAATACTACGAAAAAAACTGCCCGAATCGAACGAATAAAATACAACTGCTAAAAAGGTATGCACACAACAATATATTGTCATTTTTCTGTGTTGACTTGCGAAGTCCTTAATAAAAAATAAATCAAACATTTCGAGTTTCACTAATGGATTTTATGAAATATTTATTAATTCTGTCACCATACAGTTATGGTATTTTGTATAGGCAGATTGTCATTTTTGAAAAAAAAAGTAGCCTTCTGCATTGACTATATTCTGTAATGTGTACACAAATGAAGTCATTTGACTTGCTCGCAGTCGTATATATTGTTGAGATGTGAAGTAAATGTGGCGAAAGAAAAAAAACATTCTTCAAAATTTAAAGTGACAATCCAGGTTTCTATATCCTATAGAAGATTGAATACGAAGTGAAGCCTATCGATCGATGATAGAAGAAAAGTTTTATCCTTTGTTCTTGTTACACATGTCGAGAAATATGAAAAAAAAAATTGGTAGTTGTCCAGATAGTTCATTCTCAAAAGAGTTACAATTTTTATATAAAACAAGTTTCAAAACGTAGCATAGAATTATATTTATATACTTTGAGGATAGTTTTACATAATGCTTGTTCGTTAATCGTTTAGTACTAGTATATATTTATTTGTTGATATTTTTTTGCAGTAGGAAACTGATTTGATTAGCCTTGCATTTATAAATATTTAATATAGAACATTATCAGCATTGATTAAACAATTCGTTAATTATTTAAAATGAAATCTATGAATATTTAATGAATCAAGTAGCTATTCTATTTAAATGAATAGTTTTGTATATCTTCGATACTTTTGTTTGATAGTACAACTATAAGAAAATAAAAAACATGTTTGTCCGATCGATAGTGATAATAAGAAATATTGTAAAAAATTGAAACTAGCGACGTGTTACAAAAGATTCTATCGAAACAGTTAACATCTATTACTTATATACCTAAATAATCGTAAGAAAAAAAACTGTGATCGTCCTTTTTTTTTACCTTTAGATTGTTAAAGATAAATCTTAAATAACACTGATTATGTTTAAATAGTACTTGTTTTAGTTGCTAAGACATGATTTAAATAGAAAAATGATATATAGATTGAAAGTATTACTTTTGAGAGGCTATATTTTAAATACTTTTAATTCGAGACTATACTCTTAACCAGTGACCCATATATATATCATGAACTTTATCATCACGTGGAATTGATGCAATCATTTATAGTGTATATTTTTGTTTTCGATGTATTTGCAAAAAAAGCAAACATCAAACAGAAGGAACTTTCAACATTATCGCTTTTTTTTTGTACGGCACATGTTAGAGTTCTCCACTAAGAAATGAAAATGTGCGTGATGTAAAATCATTCTCTTTTACATATATGTGTATTTTGTCGGTAACCAAAAGGATTAATGTCTAGGATACATTTTTCTTATATGGCATTGTGTTTAATTTATATCATATTATTTATTTTTTATCATAATTGTTAGACATTGTTATCAAGATAAAAATATATTTAATTTGTTTCTATCCAATGAAACACTAGCACAAGTATGATACACAAAATTGCTCTTATCAAAAAAAAACACACATTGTGATATGGTGCAAATATTTTGAAAATATAAATTCTCTTTTCAACATGATTATATAGCTAATAAATGATTTAGTATGAAAATTTATCATATTTTATTCACAGCAATAAAACTACAGGAACACCGTAAAAATACAATATCACATATACTCAGATTAGTTACTATTATCTGAATCGTAATGCGATTTAACTTGAACATATTAAAGAGAATTCATACTAATTCCGTCCAGGAGTAAATGTTATATAAACATATTTGATTCGATCGATTATTTTCGATAATTTATGAAGAAAGACACATTTTTGTATTATTATTTTCATCTAAGAAATAATTTTTTAATGTTTTTGATGAAAATTGAAATGTATAACGAGTATTAGTTTTTTGCATAATATTCGATTTATAGTACCATCTGATAGCTCTTGCAAATTTATCATATGTCATTCTTTGATTTGATTGTCGACTTTTAACTGCTTGCCATAGTTCAGCAACTTTTTGTGGTTGATGAATTAGAAATATACCTTTGGATTTATCTATGAATGATGCATAACATATATATTGCGGTTTACCAAGAAGAAGAATAAGAAATTCAAAAAGACGAGGAGATCTTTGACGCTTTGATATTAAATCTTCCACAAGCCATTCTTTTCTGTTCAGTGGAACGTCATATGAAGGTACTTCTGAGAAGTCATTTAGACTATCAGTCGATTCTGTTTCGAATTGTGATGGAGAAAAATCGATTAGCCATCCTTTTAGAGAATCGATGACATCATTTGAATTTTGTTCAATATACATTGTATTAGGATCAAAATCGATAATACCATCAAAAAGAACTGGATCATAATTTTCATCAATTTCATCGAACATTATAAGAAATTCAATTAATTTTACACAATAAATTTTAATAAAATAACGAAGAAATGATTTGTTTACGGTTTTATAGAAGACGTCGAACGAATTCAATGATTTGAAACCAAAAGGAGCTGCAATGTGTCAATTTTTTTTCTTGTGACTGACGACAATAAAAGAGCGTAACATAAAAATGTATGTTAAAGGAAAGAAAAAGACGCCTTTCGCCGAAACGTAGTTGACTGTCTATGTCAGTCCCGTAATCGTTGGTCGTTTTTTTTTATAGCCCACAGTGTTACTTGGAATATTCCGAATAAATCAAAGAACAACAGAATCAAAAAAACTAAGCAACCAAACAATGTAATACTAGTAGAAGTGACGCTACTCGAATGAAAAAAAACCCTGCTTGGTATTTCCAACGTACAACAGTGCCCAACATGATGCATTTGTAAAAAGATTACGTCTAAAAAAATATTTTGTAAGAATCAGCTTTCTGACAAATAGGGTTTTTAATCCATCGAGAAAATTTAATGACATCATGAGAGTACACATTAATGTAATATTCAACTCTTTACATTAATAGAATTCTTTTTAGAAATAATTTCTAAATCATTATACGTCAGTATAGATAAATAAGATTCATTTGTATTTTACAGCAACACATCTTTCATATAGATATAGAATTGGTCTTTAAATTATACATTGTAATTATGAATTAACAGTTTTGAGAAGTTTGTTTTCATCAATGTGGGAAAAAACCCTATTGAAAAAGAATATGTAGGATGACTCATATGTCAACAAGAAGAACAGAACCATTTTTTTTTTGATAAACACATAAATAAAACAGAGCACCTCAGAGTGTATTATGCAAAATAAATGGTTTTTTTTCAGTATACATTGGAAGATTGTTTATCTCTTTGATGTAGAATTCGTATGATTCACTGGAAACGAAGTGACAAGTAATGAAACAGAAGATTTTAAAAACTACAAAAAAAAAATTCTAATATTACATTAATAAACATGTGATCACGTTTTTTTTTCTCATTCTCCTAAATAATATGAGTTACTGTAGGCATACTTAAAAGAAAAAAGTTTTCGTGATGATAAAAACAATAGCTGCGCACGTTGAAGTATTTGAGATATCGACTACTCAAGAATATCTAAAAACATCAAATCTTAAAAATATCGTAAAAAAAGACATATATTTTTTCAGTGAAAGCCATGCAAAACAACGAATGATAATGGTTGTGTGGACTTTAAAATGTTGGAAATCATAAAGGCCAACTTAGTCATGAATATATGCGATGTTTTATCTAGCATGTGATTCACATTTCTTGGAAGATCTAGTTCGAGCTTCGAAATTAACAATTATTCCCATTTATACAATGTATTTTCATCCTTTTCCAAGAAGGAAATTTTCAGGAAAGGCACATGATATATAATGTGGTGGTTGTGTATGTTTTACTAATCAGCCCGTCATGCATCTTAGTGATTCAGATGCTATGATGAAATATTATGTGATCAGACATATTATTCACGTTTTATTATTTCTTGTTAAGAGTCTAGCTGGAAATTTCTATAAAATTCTGTATTTTATGACACAATTAGAATTGTGAAAAATACTATTAGTATTGAAGTGACATCATTCGAACATGACATCGATATTCTCACTTTTAATTTCGATACAAAGTGTAATAAATATCAGAATATTATATATTTTAAGAAAAGAATGCAAGGCATATCAAACGTAGTGATTTTTGTACATAAAATTCCATCAGATAAAGTCAATCAAGTTTTTGAGCTAGCAGTCATGCTGACTCATAAATCAGAGGCGTAACTAGGAATTTTCCAAGTGGATGGTGCCTAACTTGTTATGATGAGTGCACACAAGCAGGAACATACTTTTTTATATTGTGAAAAGGTTTTTTATCGGTACCCCCGATCCCTCCTCCCAGGTGTTTTTTGACCAAAGAAGAGAGTGTACAGGCACTCTTCTCTGGCTACGTCCCTGTTATGGTTAATCAACCTGTTTGAAGAGATCTTTTGAAAGTATTTTTCAAGTCATCATTGATCCAAAACTCATCATCTTGACTACAGGACTAAATCTACTGATTAATATTGCTTCATTAATTAATTTTATCAATTAGATAGAATATCAGAAAATCACGCAGTATTTTACCTATAGAATAAGGTGGATTTCAAATAATTGTGATACATTTTGATTTGAGATGATAAAAACTCATTTTTATCAATATGTATTTCAATGTGTTCATTCTCAGATTCATCATTACGACGACCGTACACAGACTTTTAAGTGGACGTAAACAGTAGAATTATGATCGTACATCGGCCGTAAATCACCCACTTGGCAGGAACAGTATGACGGTCGTATGACGCTGTCTCATGTAAGGCGTAATATACACGCCGTTTACACTTACATCCATACCGTAGTACGGTTGAGTTCTGACAGACGCAACAGGATACACTATCGTTTACTATCGTGGGCCTATGTAAACCACTGTACAGAGTGTAGTCTAGATCGATAATTCTGTGTTCCGGATTAGACAAGAAATAAAATAGGAGTTATACCTATCGAAAGAAGGCCTTTTCCACAAAAATTCATTTTTCGATTAAAAATCGATCTATACAGAGACGAAGTTTAAGAAAAGATCCTACAATGCTTATGTTATTGAAATCCACTCGTTTGGATTAGAAATAGCCTTATTTGAAAGTTTTCGAAAAAAAAGGCTTTTAAAGACCTTTGTGTATCAAATAAGCTGCTTCAGTTTCGAAAAAGTACTTACAGTAAAGGTGTTGTTAAGAAAAATAGTCGTACTGATTTTAGACAAATTTTTCAATCTGAAAATTACTTGAAATGAGGTAGCTATCAAGAAGAAGACCTTTAAAAGTCAAGAAAAACCTTTGCTGAGTGCTAGTAACGTATCTACGGCTAAGAGCTATTAGTATTCTGTATAGTTGAATAAAAAGCTGTTAATGCTTATTATTTTGTAAAGAGAATATTGTATAAATAGTAGAATATAAGATAGGACAAAGTAGAATCAAAACTACACTTTCATCTTTTCAGTCAAGATGGATAATATTGTTGCTAAAGTTTGTATCAAAAATGTGGTACAAAGCAACTAACTCGAAGTCTTTTTTAAGAGTTTTTAATCAATTCAAGTTTGTATCTAAGCTTAGTTAATCTGTTCAGGTATATTATGCAACGATTCCATAGTTTGATTCAGTTGGATGTTCCCTATTGAACCTACTTATTTGTGCAAAACGCTACGTTTTTTTCTCAGTAGACGTCATGGAAAAATATAAATACGTCTTATTCGAATTGATTTAGTACCGCTCGACATGACTGCTGTCCTTACACATTCTATATGGGTTTTTCGAAGTCTGTTGCGCAGCGTGTGTGTGTTACGACGAGATCATTCAATGGTATGTACTGACGCGTTTTCAAAGTCATATTTGACTTCTGCTTAGATGTTCTTATCAAAAATTACTTTTATTTTCTGCTTAATGTCGTCAAATGTTCGAATGATGTTCATACAGATGGAACAGGTGACCATATGTGCTTGTCTACATTTCATGTAGCGTTCGACACAGTTCAAATCACCAGCAGCAGACATAGTATAATGGCTAATAGAAGTTGAGTCGGTTGAGTGATGGCCACTATGTCTAGGCTTTTAGTATTTTTCGGCCATATCAATCTGTTTGATCAGTCGTCTTCAATCAGCTTAATGCATAGTCATTCCTTCTACCATGTCTAAAACCAATAGAACGATTACTAGCTGTAGCTTTGGACAGAAGGTCGGTCTGACCGGCAGATCTTTCGTTTATTTGCTTGAACTTCTCAAAAGCATTGACTAATCCAAAAATGATCGTGGAGTTTGCTGATCCTGGTTGAAGAATTAGATAGTTATTGCAATTTCTGTGTGGCTTTTGTAGTCTAAGAAAGGAGACACGAAATGTTCAATCCAATAATAATATAGTTTTTGAAACAATCTTATTTTATAGAGAAAATATTTCTCTTTCAAACTTAACAGCTGAATATTTCTTCACTTTATTTTTACTTCAGAAATATTCGATCCTACATCCAGGATCAAAAAGTTTCATACATATCTCTAGACTAATCACAAGAGTCGATGTATGTCCCTAAGTAGTTAGTATGCTATTGAATCGGTAATGGAAAGGAAATAGCCATTTATAACTTGCTCTGGGATATTCCATGGTCGGTGATTACAAGATTCGAATGCAATACCTTGCAAGTATGATCCATCCAAATGAAAAAGGCAATTCAAGAAAAAGTGAAAAATAATAAAACGACTGTAACATTGAAAAGTATCTATCGTGAACAACCAACTAAATAAAATAGTATCAACTGAGTTATACACTCGTTTTTTTTAGCATACATGTATATCACATCGTTCACTGGTGTAATTAGTGTTCTAATCATTTGAAATAGTTTGAATTAATCAGTTTTCGTTGACTAATATCTTTATTATAATGTAAGACTTCCTTTGGTGACCTACAGTCGCGTGATCAGTCATTAAGTTGGATTTGTCGTTCTGTTGCAAGCAGAAAAACTCAGATAGTTAAACATTCAGTAATCATTTATTCTAACTGAAACATCCAAATTTTACGAACTCGATTAGTTTTTCCTTCACGTCTCTCAAGAATATTGCCATATTAAAGATCATCAATTACTAATATCTCAAAATAAGACATTTGTTCCTTCGTATGACAAAAATTTCTATGCTTTTCTCTTCCATTTTATTCAAAAGAAAATGAACGCATTATCAATAATTCAAAGTTAATTTTAAAAAATTCATCATCATGATGAAATCAGTCAAAATAAAAATCAGTAATATATTGCTTGTATCTATAACAAAAAAAAAGAAAACAATACTTTATCATATTTCTTGATGAATATTCAATATTTATTCTCACTTCTATAAAACTTATTGATTGGAGTTTTGGCTTGAAGACATGCAGTTAAATTAACATTACAATCATTTGTCACACAATAACATTTATTATAAATAATTGTATAATTATTATCTTCAAGTGTTTCTTCCCATTGTATATAAAATGTATTTGGTGTTTCATTATAATATTGTTTAACATTAGATTGAACGGCCATTTTTTGTATAAATTGTATTTGATCAACTAATACATATTCATAATCTTCGTCAGGTAATGCAACTAATGTTAAATAATTTCCATTATTACTTTCTAAATACATACAAAGTACAGTATGATTTTGAACGTATTCTTCACATTGTGTCATATTTATATAAGGTGTTGAATCTCGTACACAATAATATGTTGAATTTAATATTCCAACTGGAGTATCTTGACATGTAATGGATGATGATTCTTTTATAAGTAATGGTATAGATGAAGAAAGTGATGGTAGATTTGGATTTGCGTCAACAGATTGTCTACATGTTGTAAAATTTTCATTACATAAATCTGTTGCACATATACAAAGTAAATCAATATCAAAATATTCAAATGGTAATTTAGAACAAAGACCATAACCAATATCACTTCTATCACTAAAACCTGTACAACGTTGTGTTACACGACGATAAGAATTTGTTAAATAAATACAATCATAATATATAGTTGAATCAGTACCATTACTAAAAAATTCATATACGCAATATTCACAATTGGTAAATAAATCTCCATCATTGAAATTGGATATACATGTTAGATTATAACGATTAGTTGTTGTATTCAGTTGAAGTGAAGAATTTTTGAAAAATCCTTGACATTGACTAATAAAAATCAATAATGTACATAATAATATTTGCATTTGAATAATTTCTTATCAAATGAATCACCAGGTACTAAAGAACTTTTGATTTATATTACTCTTTCACTATCGTTTCATTTATTTGCTCTTATTATTGCATGTTGTGCTTAAGAAATCGATAAAAAATTGATCGATTATATATATAAGCAAAAAAAAAAGAAAGAAAACGAACGAAAATGTAAAAGCGCATGAAGGGCAATATTTCATGATGAATAATAACGAATCAAACAAATCATCTAATATTACTGACAGTTAGTTTAACAAAAAAAAAAAATGCTATTCACATTATATCATAAAATTTGACAAAAGTAAATAGTTAATGTTTCGAAACAATTTAATTGAGTAATATTTATGAAAATGAAAAAAACAAATTATTTTCTTATACAGATTATAGTTTTGGTTGAATTAATTTTTAAAAAAATTCGATTAGAATTATTCTACTTCATGATCTTAATTTTCTACTTAATCTTTTGTACTAAACTACCGAATTCACTCAAAGCTATGGCTTTTCAAACACAAAAGAATATTGATATTACGTAAATAGATTCGTAGTATTTAATGTTCTGTGCACATGAAACATGCCGAAGAAATTGATACATTTTGAATGGTATATAGAACTTTTTATTGAAGCTTATAACAAAGATTAAACTATCAGTCAAGACTCATACATAAGAATATGTTATAACCTACGTAGTTCCTTATAATAATTTTAAAAAATCCAGTGATTTTTATATCAAATTCAACAGATTGTAAGTATAAATTCTAAGTTCTTCATAGACTCATTAAGATTGAAGTATATTGTTATGCATAAATACGAAGTATCATTCTACTAAAATTCTATAATGAAGGCTTATAACAGACAAAGATTTTCTCCGATTTGTCACAATTGAATGTATACTAAGGAGAAAAAAGCGATTATTTCGTACATCAAATGTATGTCAACGCTACCATCTAGAATGTTTTTGATAGTTCAAGTCTACTATCTATCTGTGTCACGAGCATATTAGTTTAAGTTCATTTTATACAAGTCTATCTGACAATAAAACCCAAATACTTCTTCATCGTACTTCACTGATACTCAATTCTTGAAGTATGATACAATAGTTAGACTCTATTACCTGCCAGACTTGTATAAAATGAATTCAAACTAATATGCTCGTGGCGCACATGGATAGTAGACTTGAACTATCAAAAACGTTCTGGAGGATACCTTTGACATACCCGTGGAGTGTATTCGAGTAAGAAATTGTCGCTCTTGATGTATACATAGCCCTTAAGTCATATTAAAAATATCTGATCTTATGAAGCATACATAATTATAAAATATATAACGTATAATTTTATTATTTAATATAATTCCCGATAAAAATCATTGTTGTTCAATGAATCAATTCTTTTTGTTGATAATATTCAAATGAACAATTTTTCAATCAAATTAAATAATCTTAATCTATTTATTGGAAGAAATCATATATATTCAATAATTTTGTTGTCTACAATTGACAAGATTTATCAAGCGATTATTTATGACAATCTTTTTTTTATTTCTACAAAATATATTTCTTTGTTATTCAATTAAACTAAGAAGAAAACATAATATTTATTTGAGTTACTCTTATGAGTTCAATGCACTCATTTTATTATAAAAATATAAATTTCTAATGAAAAACCAGTGTTCTTAGTTTTTAATGAAAGAAAAAAAAAGATCTAGATCACGAGCAGTACATTCGTATGCTGATACAAAATAACTGAAAGAAAGAAATACATAGTTCATAACTACGGTAAAACTAAATTTACATATATATATATATATACATATGTACAGAAATTTATATAAGAAGAAAAGTACCAGTAAGATTCCTTATCGTGAATTTAATTCACATCGGAAACTGATGGTAATAGAAGATCTGCATATGATCGTTTTAATTCATTAAAATCATAAAAAAAAGAATCAGGTGTCAAAGATTTACAATCTTGTTTAAATCTGACTTCCATTTCATTATACAACATTCGTACTAATATTTGATTATGATTATTTTCATGTTGATAAATTTCCCATTGAATATTAGCAGCCATTGGAGCAATTTTATCACCCCTCCATTGATTATTTTCATATGTATAAACATCTAAAGGATGTACTGCTTTGTCCGTAAAACCTGGAATTTGTAAAAGTGTTGCTAATGGAATAATTGTTTCAGCATGTGCAAAACGAAAATATGCAGCAATATTTTTGTTTGTTTCAATACATTGACTAACTGACGAAAAAAAATCAGTTAGAAGTGGTTTTGCCATATCATATGTTACTGTAGTTCCTTCGATAGATGGACCTTTCTCGTAGAATCCCTATTAATGAATAGAATAATTTGATATATGATCATTAAGATGATGAAAAAAAGAAAGAGACTTATTTGACCTATATATATTCTATATGACTCTTATGACAAATCATTCCAAATGAATAGACAAAACAATTGAATAAACATAAATCGTGACTTTCTATATAAGTTTTAGATATTTGAAAAAAAAAATCACATACCTTTGCATCATTGATATAAGCAAACCATTTTGATTCTTCTTCATTAAAATACTTTGCTAACATTTTAGCTAAATTGAATTGACTTTGAGCTGGTGCAACCGAAAACATCCAATAGAGACATAAAACAATATCCACTTCATTTTTGATAATTTTCTTTTCAATAGGATCAATATTATAATTTCCATTGATTAATAATTCGACAAATTCATTTTTATAAATTCTTTTTAAAACTTGTCTTGCATATATTTTTGTTTGTTCTAAATTTTTAATTATATTTAATTTTATTTTTATATATGGATTAGTTTTTATAAATGTCATATAATTTGTACATGATTTATGAAAATAAAGTAAATTTTTATTTGATATTTCATTTAATATTTGAATATTATTAAATTCAGCTTTTATTAAACCATTAAGAAATTCTTGAGCACTATCTACTGTACGTTTTTTACCACTTGTCATAACAGAAATTTTATTCGATGAAATAAATAAAGATTTTAAACGATTAAATAAACGATTTCCAATACCAAAATGTTCTTCTTTACCTATTTGAGTTAATTCTCCACGTCTAATGAAAATCAATCGAAATGATTACTCAAAACAAAACAAAAAACAGCAGAAAATTAAAACTCACCCCAAATGATTATTTGCATGCATAAATAATTCAATATCTTCTTTTAATTGTTCACCTAATGGTGTTAACATATTTTTTTGTTTAGCTAATTGCCAAATTGTTAATGTTTCTAAATCATAATCATGATTACTTAAAGTTCGACTTCCATGTCGAGCAAGAAGTTGTACACAAATAGGTTTATAACCAGTTGGTGGTGGACTTAAAATATAGTTTTCTGAAGGATATTCATAAGGTGTTTTTGTTGAATAATATCGTTTATAATCTTCATTAATAACAGATATAATATTTGATTTATTGCTAATAAATTGAGAATATAAGTCATTTTGAATAGCTTTTTTTGATTGTTCAAATTGAACTTTTCTATCAAATTGTCGAATAAATAAACTATTCGGTCGAATATATGTTGTAGCAGTATTTGCCAATAGAATAATACCTTTAGCAATTAAATTTCTAGCTAATCTTTCATCTAATTGAATATGATTGATAATATCAATATTAAGGACATTTTTTAGGGTCATAAGATGCATATTACGAGTTTTATCTAAATATTGATAAGGATAATCTTGAGTAGAATTTTCATTTAAACTAGTATTGATTGTTGTATATAATGCCATTATTTGATTGTTTGAAAAAAATCAATCTGTCAATGAATAAAAATAGTATTATTGTAAATATTCTTTCTATTGTTTGTTTATTTGTATTAAAGTCTAGATGTGATGTTTGTCTGACAACTATTCGAATTTTTTGTAAATTTAATTATTTGATTATGAATTCATATAGATATATTCATACAATATTTGAATGATGAACAAATTTTTAATGATCATGATGATATTTTACTGTATATATGATAGAAATATATCAATAGTTTCAATGATTTTCAAATATATTCCCCAATGACTGAAGGTATGCAGAGAATTGTACAATGACTAAAGACAACCTGCACTCTCACCATTTGACAAACAGAAAAGAAAAAAAAACATACTTCTATTCTCGATAACCAGATTCTTTGTTTTTGCTTTCTTTAAAAACACAATAAAGAGCAAAAAAATAATACATTTAATAAAGCCTAAAATTTCTGGAATTTCTATTCGAGAATATTTTATGTGTATTACGTATGTCAAAAATGAGCGACGCATAAAAGATTTTTGAAAGTACCGAAAATTAACAAAAACGAATGTAGTCGACTTCTTAATTTTACTGTGAGAATTTTACATTTTGAGATACTAATATATTTTATATCGATATAAATTATTGACGACATATAAAATTAACTTACTTATATACATAGATGTTTAAATATTTATAGACTTTCAAAATATTTGCTTTTCTCATAAACTCTCTCTCTCTCTCTCAATTGTTAATTTTTCCTTTAACGATTGAGATAATTATGTTTTGCTACTTATGCTCAAACAATATTGAAAAATGAAAATAATTTTCATTAGATATAAGTAGTTCTATAATAGAATACAGAGATTTATTTACTGTTGATCATCATAGAATATGAAGTTCTCTATGAAATCGGCGGTAGAAATTCATTAGGATAAACAGATGTTAATGTGGAATATTAAATTATATGATCTTGATTGTAAAATGTTTCATGCTTATTGTCAGAAATATATAAATAACAAAATATAATTTTTCTTTTATTAGAATGAAAGACTATCTCGCATAATAGGATCTAGAATATCAATTTTGTTGAATCTTAATCATAAAATCAAATATAGATCAGTGTGTTTTTTCTATTTAGTTTTTAGTAACTTCATATATTAAAAACAAATGATTGTCGTTAAGCCAACACGTATTATAGCATGTGATCTTACCTTTTCTTTCTTTGCATGTAACAACATGTGTATTTCGTTTGCTCCACCCTTTTATATGGCACACACCTATAATGGAGTTGTGAAAGAACAAGAGTAACATACAATGCAGGTGTTTTTTTTTCTTCATGTGCTATTCAATAATAGATTATTGACATTACATATATGCTTCCTACCTAAAATCGCTGAAAGAAGGAGAACAAAAAATGATCGTGAATTGACTTGATTGGAAAAAAAATACCATTTGTATGATATCTTTCTTGGAATAAAAGTTACAGCTGCGAAAATAATTGTCGATTACAAAAATTACATGGTTTACCAACTAAATTCTTAGACGTCATAAAACAATTTAGAAGAAAAAGCAATCTGAAAGGAAGTGCAACTGAGTTCGACTATAGTATTGTTATTCACATGATGCATAATATCTATATGTTTTGTTCAGAAAATGTACCACTGACAGAAATATCATTATGACAACCGACTGCTTCCGATCTGAAACACTAAATATTCTACTAAAATACGGTGTCAATAATTGATTTGAATAAATCTAATGATGTCGTGTTTTAAAGTATTAGTTATAATCAGAGAATGTCTTTAGTATTGCAAGTATGTTAAATGATTAAATTGACTATGAATAAAAGCAAATTAGTGGAAAAAATGACTTTAAGACAGCTACAAATCCTTTCGCATATATTTTTGATCGTTTTCCATTTCCAAACGCAATTCATTAGTGTTCATTGTATTTTCATTAACAATTTTTTGACTGAAGTACGTATCATTGTCTTTCATACCGTCAAAACAAACTAATATGTTAATATGAGTGTATTTAATTCAACTGAAGCCTTCCATTAAATAATTATAAAGAACAAAGAGGAATTCACTATGAATAGTATTTTTTCAAAATTCAATATAATATTTTAGGAATATACTATTCATGTCATGATAACCGCAGTTCTTCTATCTGAACTTTGTTTTTATATCTTACATTATGAATATGTTTAAACTCTTAGAAAAATGTCAGATATTTGTCAAAATCGCGCTGCATAATTATAGTGAGCGTGCACACGCCATCGTTGACAAAGGAATAAAATTATGCCAAGTTCAGCCGCTATCATTCATCAATGCATCAGCTTACACCTCTAACCATTACCGACCACATTAGTGGTCTTTCGTCCAGTTTTACGAGTTTGATGACTGTTTATGAAAAATGAAAAATTTAATCTAAAACATAATCATTAGTTAGTAGTCTGAACCAATAGAGAAAATTGCAACACCAGCTAACATCATGTGTTATTGTATATTCTACAGGCAAAACTAAATATTGACAGCATTCGTTTTAGTTAAGTATAAAACTACCAAGTAATTTCTTTCTTTTAAAATGAGTTTTAGTTTTCGTTTTTACTAAGAAAACATAGTATGTATTTGCTTTTTTTTATTAAACAGAGTATTAAGTATGTTTATGAACAAGTGAAGTAACATTTTAAACTTTTTGAGTATTGAATTCTAAAAGAAGACAGCTATTATTCAACCATAAATGTTTAATCAAACATTTCTAATCGAGTATATTGTATTATGTTGTTTGTATTTTTAGAAAGATATTTAAATATTTTCTTATGGAAATTATAATTTAGGTTTATTCAAGAAAAAGACAATCGTTCACGTAATCGTTTTAAGATGTCGATTTAAAGTGAGATATTCTGAAAAGTAAGATAGCCTAGTAAATAAATATGAAAACATTATTTTTAAATATAAAAGACGGCTCTAACCTTGATAAAATATTGTTCTTTATAATTATGTTACAGTATATTGTTTTCGAGCATTAAAATGATTACCATAGATTTGTTTTTTTATGTTCTGATGATTGCCGATTATTTCAATCTTTTTAATTCTCTTCATCGAATCCCCCAACTCGAGAAGTAAACAATTATATTTATTGAATTTAATACAATCATTTTAATGAGCAACAGAATCATATGTACAGTTGGAAAGTGCTATCAATTCTGCTTCACTTCATTTGGAAAAATACACAGAATATTTACGCAAAAAACTTATCGAATTGTCACGATATTAATGTCTTTCTTTTGTCATAAGCACATTTTTCATAAATGTTACCTCCAAATTTTAGTTATATGTGGCCTTCTGTTTGCCCTCAAATCAATCATACCAGGCTAGGTTGGAAATAATATGGTTCCAGGGAGTACCACTATAATTTCGAATAGAGTAAATAATAAATTTTATATCAAATGAAAGTTCGTCGAAAATAAGGTTTATTAGTATTAATTAATAAGGATTATGAAAACTTTCGCATATTGTACTCTCGAGGTTTATAGAATTTTGTAAAATGCAGTCGTTATAACCTGCTTTTAGTGAGTTACGAAGCAAAAAAAAGAGAATCTCTTTGGAAAAAGTGAAAAGAACATTGTTCTAATGATCATAAGACGTATTCTCATTCAGAAGATACCATTGTTCTTTTGTGTTCTGTTGTCTGTTCTTCATGGCAGTAGTTAGTGAAAAAAACTCCTTCATTTCCCTCGTGTTAGAAAGTACTAAAACAGGAAAATCAAACCAGTTTGTGGAACAATATATAAAGTCATTTTCTGATCAATATATTTTTGATAAAACAAAGAATCTATCCTTTTGGTGAATTAATTAAGTCCGATTACTTAAGAATGACTCACACTTATGATACTCAGCAGCAGAAAATTATTGACAGAATTAAATACATCGTTTTTCGTGAAGCTCGCGATGTTGATGTAACATTTATAAATAGACAATGGAGTTGCAGAGAAAGTTCACTGCATGACTTGATTTGTTACAGAATGGTGGGAGAAAAACTCATATGATCAATGTTTTATTGATTATTCAAATGCTAGTTCTAAGCTCAAATTATCACAAGCAAGTCAAGCCATCTTTCTAAAAGAGAGGGTTGACAAGGAAAAAGTTGTTCTGTTGTGGCGAAAGAAATTGCAGAAACACAAAACGAGTACGTTGTTACAAGAACAATCCATAATTATCATCATAGAAAAGGATTAAAGTTGTTTCATATTATTCCAAAATCGTTAAAATCGGAAATTCATATATTAGATCGATTATGACTGTGCGATTGGTTAAAAGATTGGACCGAAAAAGACTTTCTTCATCTCGCACTCTCTGATGAATTTTATGTCTGAGTTGTCCGCAGACTAAATTATCAGAATGACCGAATTCAAGAAAGAAGTATTGAAGATATCAAAGAACATGAAAGATATCATGAAATGGTTCAAAATCAAGCGTGTATTTGGATTTTTCTTCTGTTTACTACCAAAAGGTTACATTGGGTGATCAAAGATAAAGGTAAATCGTAGACAGATCAATACTTTCATGATATAATTTTGACTCAAAACGTATTTCTTTTCTTAAAAAATGAAGAAAACGTTATTGATCTTTATGAAGCCATATATGTTCATGATAAAGCATCATGTATGCAAGCAAATAAGACCCAGCATTCACTTCAAAATATCAACATTAAGTTTTGGAGTAATAACATCTGGCCTGGAATTTTGTTCGATCTCAATGCGGCAGAACATATTGAAACAATAATCAAAGATGAAGTTAAAAAAGATGTTATCAGAACCTACATTCTAACATAAAATGTGTCACATTTATACGTCGTGAGCTATTGTGTCGTGCTTAGAATGTGTTGTATACAAATTTGTCGCGTTCTGTTTATTCACTATTCATTCACCATTTTTGTTATGCACGCACAGCCATATATAAGCAACACGGTTGAATGTAAGAAAGATAAATATTTCCACAATAATTTTTTTTAGATCATTTCTCGATAATTTATTAGTCGAGAAAATGCCATTTTCAATCAATATTCGAGAGAGGACTACCCTGAATCGGTCTGACAGGGATCGGACCAACTCAAGGTTGGAAAGATCTCAAAATGTAACCTGCTTGAGTTTTCAAAACAGAAATAATTATAATGGAATTAAATTGAAAAAATTCATAGTATGCATTTTCAGAAGAATCAATAAAAAATGTACCGCATCTGTTGTACGAAATGTGTCGTGCGACACATTTTAACTTAGTGTGTAGACATAATCGTTATCTTGAAGACACACTTAAAACTCACATTTCAGATGTTTTGACAAACATGAAAACGGATACTAAGTTATTTGAAACTCCTCTATGTTCGTATTTCTATCTTGACTTCGTACAGTAAAGAAAGTTAACGGTCGTCATATTGATTGTATTAATGAAACAATGAAAGAATAAAGAATTTCGCATCATTTGTAGTTCGAACTTGATCTCGTAAATTATTTTTCTCATGTCTGTGGTTGATAGAATATTAGAAATTTCAAGAATACAACATACGAAAGTTTTTATAATCCTTATTGTTTAGTACTAATAAACCTCATTTTCGACGAGCTTTCATTTGATATAAAATTTATTATTTACTGTATCTGAAATTATAGCAATACTTCCTGGGAAAAATATTATTTCCAACCTAGTATTATTCATTTTTAGTTTATATATGAATGTTGTTTTTTTCTGTGTAATATGTAGGTAATTACCCTCATTATCAATACTATATTTTTCGATGTCCGCCCAAACATTACCCGTTAATTACCATGAATATATGCTGTTATTAACATGACGTAGGGAATATTTCGCGTAGTGTAATTTGTTAACTTTACGTGTCTATTCCTTTCGCCAGAAAAAAGAACGAAAGGAAAAATTGTACTTCTTTATTTTTTCATTAATTTGATGATATGTACAATAAATGAGTAATAAATAATTGGTAGGTTCGTCTTTTTTGTTATAAATAAATCGATAGGTTTTTTCATTGAATACTATCACTATTTGATAGAAAATTATATCAATGGAAGATATTAATAATAAAATAGATGCAAAATATCGTTTTTATGATGCTGCTAGAGAACCATGTATTATGTTAATGCCTATTGAAGGATTTGATACAAAACCTTTAGTTCCACTTGAACAAGCTGTCGAACCACTTATTCCAATTATTTCTGATATTCAAATGAAAGTTGATCAAGCTAAAGATCATGCAGCGAATTATCATGACAATGATCTTTCAATTGATGAATCAGCTGCAATTACATTATATACAATGGAATGGGATCCATATACAAATTCGCTTTATTATATTCTTAATTCAACATTACGTAATGAAGATCGAGCTAGTTTAAAACCATGGTTTTTATATCTTAAACTTATTCTTACTGCATTATCACGTCTTCCAACGATTAGTCTTACTGTTTATCGTGGAGTTGTATTACCCAATTCTGATCAATATCAACAAGGAAATAATTTTGTTTGGTGGGGTTTTTCATCATGTTCAATAAATAAAAATGTTTCAGTAAATGAATTTTTTCTATGTGAAAATGGTAAACGAATCCTTTTTATTATTGATTGTTTACGAGGAAAAGATATTAGTAAATATTCATTTTTTCAACAAGAAAATGAAATATTACTTTTACCTGGAACTGCATTTGAAGTTGTTCGATGTTCCTATAAAAAGAATAATTTATATACAATTCATCTGAAAGAAATTAAATCACCATATCAACTTTTAGAATCGGTATCAACGAAAACAAATATTCAAACATTAGAAACTTCTTCGTTATTGCATAATATGCGAACATTAATAACAAAATTTAAACCAAATTTTAATTCAACACTTGATAAAGAAATAGCTCGATTTAACGATCATTCACTTGCATATTTATTTCGAAAACGTTTTACCGATAATGATTTAGAAACTATTGTTCAAGAAGTGATTATAAATAAACAATGTCGTGTACTTTCTTTAAGAGGACGTGAGATAACATCACAAGGTGCAATAATCATTGGTAAATCTTTAGAAAATAATCATACATTAGAAGAATTATATTTAAATGGTATTCAAATTGGTAATATTGGTGCTGAAATTCTTGCAAAATATCTTTCAAATGAAACTAATTCATATTTAAAACGACTTTGTCTGAATGATAATGGTATTACAGATGATAGTGTTAAACATTTAGCAATAATGTTAAAAAGAAATAAATCATTAACTCATTTATGGTTAACAAATAATTATATAAATGATCGAGGTATAGAATGTTTAGCTAGAGAACTTATAAATAATAATGTACTTGAAGTACTTTCTCTTGAATGGAATAAATTTGCAAGTGAAAAAGTTGATATACTTATTGAAATGATTGAAAAAAATCAAACATTAAGACAAGTTGACATAAATGGACATGATTTATCTGGATCTGATATTAGAAGACTAAATATGATTTCACAAACAAAGAAAAATTTTAAACTCACAATACATTAATCTTCCACAATATTTTGTTGCATGTGTCGTTGTTTTGTTTTCTTTTTTTCTTGTAATTTATATTATTAATTTTTCTATTTTCATATCTAATATGACTAAACCTATAGAAGTGTTAAAATTCCAATTTTTTTTGCAAAATAATAATAATAATTGTACAGTAAAAAAGTTTAATGAAGTTTTTTCAAATGTTTTGGAAAACAAAAAGTAACACTATGATCCTTTATTGATTATTAATAAACTGATTTTAGTATTTGTGAAAAGAATAATTATTGATTTTTAATCTTCATTTATGATAGTTACAGATAAATTATGCTGATTACATTAACTTTTAGCAGATCCTAGCAAATGTATTGAGCTCAAGGTACATGCAAGCATAGCCTGATACCGATGTGTCACGGAAACCTTTGGATACGTCACTACCTTAAGATACTTTATGAATTTTTAGCATTTGACTACAAAATGCTTTTAAATATACAATCTACTAACTCAGTGCAAAATTATTCATAGAATGTAATAGAAATTGGACAGATATCCAGGCGAGTACCTGGTTTATAAGGTATTCTGCTGACAACTGACACAGTACACAGATACCTTGAATTCACTACATTCACTAACTATTATTGAATTCAATTCAATTGCATTCGTAATGGAAATAGATAAATGATATAAGTAGATAAAAGCATAGTCATGAATAAGCTATTAGCGCCATTCTTGCAGGATTAAAATTTGAAACACGATGTAGCTGCTGCCGCTAATCACAGGAAGATTATTCTGTATACCTTGGAATACATTTCTTCACAGCAGAGGTGCAGAATATACCCGACTGCGCCAGCGCCTCTGGAACAAAAAATTTCGATTTCTAGGGCCGATTTGGGGAAATTGCTGGGGGAAATTTTTCGAAATCACGGCAGATTCTGCACCTCTGCTTCACAGTCCTTTTATTTAATCTTCCAAAAATGCAATAATGAAGTAGTTCACAAGATGTAACGAGCCATTATTGATATACGGTCTATGATGGTCTCCGGCGAGCATCTGTCACGGTTTGTAGGTGGGGAGGTGCATTCCAATGTCTACTCTATATATTTCAACACTCTTTTCAGATCGTGTTTTACAAAATGAGAGTATAATTCATTTATCAAAAAACCAACATAAACAAGACAATCATTTATGTTAATACTTTTCTTTATTGTCTTATTCATCTTCGTAAAAGAATTCTGTAATGTTAAAGAATCATTTTCATATGCAATTCGGTTTGAAAAAAAATAGAAACTAATTCTATGTCTATCATTAATGTTATACCATAACATCGAACAAAATTTCCTTTCAAATATAGTTAGTGATGTTTTTCATACACATTTTTTTCATCCATTGGTTAATGTGTTCCTCAGACTGACCTTTTAGTTGAAAATACATCTTGAAAATCATGTTAAATTACAGCAGTGAAAAACCGTTTTTCAAGAAACTAAAAACGAAGCGACATGATGTTCAGTTTCATTATTCAATTAACAGACATTATAATCAAATGTTTTGTTTTTAATAAGAATAGTTTTCTTATCGGTAATATTGAAAGAAATATTTTAATTAAATTTGAGCTAAGTCAAGGCTGATGTATCAGAAAAAGATAGAGCATTAACACTACAATTCGTTTGATAAAACTAAAAAAAAATAATATTTTTATTTAATTGAATCAACTCATTTTTCGTATTGAATTTTTCGACGCGTTTAGTCATTGTTTTTAAATTGGATTGTACTAACTTGATAGAAAATATTTTCCAACGAAAAATTGCTTGTTCACATACAATTCAGACCGTTCAAAACTCCCCAAATGCTTCGTTATAA
The DNA here is from genome assembly GCA_905250125.1 of Rotaria sordida. Taxonomy (NCBI): domain Eukaryota; kingdom Metazoa; phylum Rotifera; class Eurotatoria; order Philodinida; family Philodinidae; genus Rotaria; species Rotaria sordida. The sequence goes on from CAJNOL010000212.1 coordinate 177,349, forward strand.
CAAACAAAAATGATATAGAACGTGACAATATTGTATATAAATGATACTAAAATATCAGTTATGTCAAAACATCTTCTTAAAGTTCTATATTTTTTTTATACACATTTCCAAAATTCCGAAGAAATATGTAGAAAATAAACTTAATTATTAGTTGAAAAAAGAACATATCATAGAAAGTATAATTTCTCCGAGAATTTCCTTGATATTAGACAATTTAGTTTTATAAAGATGATTTAACTGTTTAAATTAATCAGTTAAAAAAATTCGTTAGAATCAATTTCAACTTCTGATATGATGATAATATGAACACTTCAACAATAATATGTAACATGAAGAGAATAATTCTCTGTAATATACTTATAAAGATCGATGTATTTAAATAACATACCGATTGCTATGAAATTATCGGAATAAAAACCTTAAATTTTTCATAGAAAAATAAAGGAGTCAATTTTCTGTATCAATATCTAAAATACTTGATATATACTATCACACTCGATGAATATCAACCAATATAATTTGATAAAATTTTGCACGCATATCGTCTAGAACAGCTCGTGTAAACAGGATCGCTTAAAATGCATCATAAAGCAAAGAAATACGATGATAGACGACATCGTTGAAAAACGGTTATGATAATTTTCTGATTCAGAAAGATATTCTTCTAGAACTTTATGTAATTTTATTTGGCAACTTGTTTGTCTCATAGAATCTTTCATTTGTCTTTTGTGACATATAACTATTAACTATTATCTTTGTGTGTCCTTGTTTTGTCATACATATATACAATGAATATGGTTTGTGCATGTCAATCTTTATGTATGAATTCAATTTATGACATGAAACATTCATAATAATAGAAAGTATATTCATAATAGGGTACATTAAATCTAATTGAAGTAGATAAATTTAGTAAATAAGACAATATACCATGACAATACGAACCTCATATTAGTCATTGTTTTTTGGCGAAAATGACTCTAAATAGTGCCATTTACGTTTCGATAAAAGAAATAAAATCGTTTTATAACTAGTTTAACCCGTTTAAGATTGTGATGAAGTCAGAACACTAGCGTTCCTCATGTTTTTTAGGGGCAGGTGGCGCCCTCGCTGCACACATATATCATGTTCTCAACTATGTGGCTAGCTTAAGATACAATTTTCAATGAACGAAATGATCTTTCTGAATAAAAAACTGAGATCACACTTGAACAATAAAGAAACTATTAATTAGTTGACTTTCTACAAATAAGACATTGATTTGAAACTAAAAATTACAAGTTTTAGAACAACATATTTTCCATTAAATTAATTCAAAGATAAATTTTAAAACTTTTTAAGAAAATCTCATAGCCAAAGAACAAAACTGACTGCTTCATTACAATACATCCATGATGTCATTTATGTTCTTTCGATTCCAGAAAAAAAGATTAATCAAACACGAACGAATCCCATCTCTAAGAGACAACATTATGGACTACCATTACAAAACATAACATTATAAAATGCTCGTTCGCTAAGATACATAAGAAACAATATTATTAAAAAATTTTTCAGCATTTATTATAGTATGTTTTTTTTTCTTATATTCATTTCATAAAATTAACTCGATACCCCGAATATTTTGATCAAAAATTTGGATAACTAATATCTTATCTACAAGTTATAATGATCGTAAAAATCAATGCAAATACGTTTTTTTTTTTCTTTATCATTCGATATAAAATAACGAAAGCATCCTTCAGGTAGCAGTCATAGTGCATATAGAGAAAAATATATCGAGTAGGAGAATGTACAGCTTATTGGTTCTTTTTTTCATTCGTTGATTTTTATGTCGTAGAAAGAAAAATGATAGACATCAAAAATTAATTCGAATACTCATTATATTTTGCTTGTGTGGTTTTCTATATACACGTGAAATACAGGTAAATGAAAAAGTAATAACAAACTTTGAGATTGTTTTAATTAGAAACAAACAATAAAGCAGTATATGATACCTCAGTCAATAATATTCAATATTTTTATTTTTATTTATTGATTTATTAGAAAAATAATTTTTTTCTTTTCTGTTAATTTTATGTGAGAATAATGTTAACCTAATATATAGAACTATATGTTAAAGGAATCAATTGTATCACTTTGGCTTCATTCAAATTGAATGTATTGTATGTAAAATCAGAATTTTTAGAATCGTTATCACTATATGCTATAGAAAATGTGTAGATAGGCTTATATGGTTGCTTCAGTAATATAAATATTTAATGTAGGTCAGATGGTAATATACAATAATACATTTTCAAAAACTTCCATATTTTTTGAATGAATAAATACTACATGAGAAATCTTTATTATTTTTTCTATTTGAAACTTCTTTGTGGTTTAGAATTTTATAGTACTTGTGAGAAATAGATTTTAATGAGAATAGGAAAATATTAAGTAGTTCGTACTCATACTACTTCATTCTGAGCTCATCATCCTTACACATTACAAATTTGTAGCTTACTAAAAGAAATATTGATCAGTAAAATTTCAAGAGAATGTAAAAATCGAATTTATTTTCACAGTAAACATCTCAAGATGAAAGCATCGATTTTGTTTTTGTCAGAATCTCTTGCAATATACTAAAATTCTATATTAATTTAGAAAGAAGCTCATATACATGAATCCTTTTTAATTTCTCGTAGATTCTTCGAAACTGTATTCTAATCAGAATAGAAAAACAAATCTTTGATTTCTAATTTATAAAAAAATTTTATGAAGTCTTTTTTTTTTCTCATTTCTATTATTTATAAGTGATAAAATGATGTCAAACAAGACCAATGTTATCAATCAAAAAAATTCTTCTGAAATTTTTATATCAAATAAAAAACTTCAAGAAAATTCTTCTATAAAAAAAATACAATTACATGCCAATATTAATATTGCTTTTGCATTAAATGATGTTGAATCAACATTTCAACATTCAAAATCAATATCATTTCGTTTACATCCTATTACTTCAACATTATCAAAAGATACCAATAATCAAACTTTCAAATCTGAAATTTATTTTAATCCAAAACTTCAAGAAAAAATTAGTCAATTGGAACCAAAACTACATGTTGATTTATCTTATTGTCATTTAACTGATGCTGATATGTCAATTGTTGTTAATGAAATTATTAATAATAGAAAATGTACAGACCTTTGGTTACATGGAAATAAAATAACATCCCATGGTGCATCAATATTAGCATCAAGTTTAATAAATAATTCAAAATTAAAAAGTCTTGATTTATCTTTTAATCAAATCTGTGATAATGGTGTATATTCATTAAGTCAAGCACTTTTATCAAATCAAAATTCATCTCTACAAATTCTTTATCTTAGTAAAAATAATATTTCAAATAAAGGACTTAAATATTTATCTGAAATGCTTAAAACAAATCATACATTAAAAGAATTATGGTTATCAAATAATGAAATTGGTGATGAAGGTATTAAAGAATTAGCTTATGTATTAGCTTATCATAATAAAACATTGAAAGTTTTATCTATTTCAATGAATATATTTATAACAGATTCATCTATTAATTATCTTATTGAAATGTTTGAACATAATCGAACATTAAAAAGAATTTGGATCAACAACTGTAATTTAACTGAACAAGGCAAAATGAAACTTCGTCAAAAAACTGATCAAAGGAAAAATTTTAAAATTGAAATATAATGTTTATAATAAGATGATGGAAAAAAAAAGTTTAACAACAATCTATTTGATGATTATAATAATCAATCAAGTTTTCTATATAATGCATTCTATACTAAGATTTCACAGATGAACTTATCATGACAAAGTTTCTCAAACATGGAATACGGTAATTTTCTAACCACAGAAGACTTTGCCGGAACTATTTTCTAACATTGCCATTTTAAAGAACACTAAATTCTAACTAAAATGACGCTTTTTTTTTCAGTTGTGATATTTTTAAGTTTTTAAGAGAAGGTCGTGAAAAACGCGGCGATTCTTTATTTTGTTCAGAATTTATGTTCTTTAAAATGACATTGTTAAAAACTAGCACTTACACAATCTTCTACGACCTTCAAACTATTGTGTCCAGTTTTTTTAAAAAGCCCGGTCATTATAGTTCATCTATGAAATTTTCATATAGAATAAATTAAATAGAAAACTTCATTGGCTATTAAAAAGCACTATTAGAATTTGAGGTAGATGCTTAACATTATAGAAAAACAATCGAAAATACGTTGTTGTTAAACTTTTTTCTATCATCTGATTTATTAATAATAAATAAATTTGATTTCAAAATTTTTAAATCTAACAAGGAAGTATTTCCAACAGTCAGACTTCATTCGATTTGATATTAGGGCCATGATTAGGTCTCTGTGAGACTAAGAAAAGCCAAAAAATGGATTCAGAGTATCGAAGTCTTGTTTGTTTTTTTTCTCACTTGCTTCGGACTCATCATCTACTGGTAAAAAGTTACGATCGTCTTAGTAGATTTGTTAGCTATAATAAGACATTTTCGGTAATATCATAATGAAGAATTTTGACTTGAAATTTTTTCTCTAGATTTATCAAATAATTATTAGAAAGTTCTGAAAGTTTTGCAGAAAACGAACTTGTTCTTCCTGAATGATTCAACTTTGAAATAGATTGAACTATTGTGTCCTTCCGTTGTAAGTAGCTATTCTTATTTAGAAAATTGAATATCTCAAGAACGATATGATCTTTTCTTATGAAATTTTCGGAATTTTCTAATGATTATTTGATCAAACTAGAAGAAAAAGTTTCATGTCAAAACTCTTCATTTTTGATATTATCGGAAATGCTTTGCTCTAACTAATAAATCCTTTTAGGCATTTTTTAGTTCTTAGACAGATCTACTCATATCCATAATATCTGATCAAAGAATGTCTGCCAGTTGAAGATATTACCTTGTAAGAACTAATTCATTCAATGTTTATATTCGTGTAAAATATCATCAGTTAAAAGTTCAGACAATAAATTTACTTTAATCGATATTAAACATTTGACAAAGAAGTTCTTAATAGTATTGTATATTTTAAGATTTTATTATTTGAGCTTTTCACAAGTTATTCTTAAATGTTGGCGTATTGACATTTTTCGAGAACACATTTTCTGGTTTCGTCACGTGCAAGAACAAAAATAAGTAAATAAGCTTATTAGACCCATATTGAAAATAAATCCAACCAACCATTCGATAGGCTTTTCGACGCGTCCATTTAAGCTTTCGATGGGCATCGGAATTCCAAATCGACACCTGGGATTGCCATTCTCCGATGGGTCGAGGGATCTGCGATGGGTTGCTTTTCCAAGTATTTTGCAGTTTATAATCTTCCATTTCGAGGGATCGAAATGTCAATTCCGATCGGTACTTGATGACCACGCTATTTATGATTTTCGACCCCTTTTTTGTGTTTGCTCCTATTGGTTTCGATGGACTATTCCAATACCCAACGAACGACCTTTCTCGATGGGTTCTAAGTGAAACGAAAGTTGCAAAATATCGAGTGGTCGGTGTTTTACAAGGTTCCAAGCAATCGAAATTTCGACCACTCGAATTTTTGATAATTTTCAAAAGTTTTTACCACCACTTATTTTCGAGCAGTCGACACTGATCGTATATAATTGCAGAACAGTATGCTCGAACATATATACTTACGAATATCAGAGCCCTCGGGATCTATCGGAAATAAATGCAGACCAGTAGATTCGAACATATGTACTTACGATTACGAAGCTTGCATGAACCAGATGATCTAAATATGACATTCTCAGCCTGAATAAATTTGTGTTCCATCATGAAATATATAAAACGCTGATAAAATTTTTTCGTGTATGATCTGAACTAATTGTTTTTTCAAAAGAAAAATGAGAGGAAATTGCTAATATTAATAAAAAAAATATTCAATATATAATCTTGACTATTTTGAAAGAAAAAAATTCTTTTTAATATATAATATTGAATAATTTATTTTTCGAAAAAAAAATAGGAGGAGACTGATACGATTAATGAAAAAAAATTAATGTATAATCTTGGCTAATTTTTTCGAAAAAAATTTAGAGAAATTCGTTACCATTAATAGTTGACAAAATAATCCGAGTTGTTATAAGTCTCCTGTATGAACTGGAATTTTTATGAACAAATATAAAGTACTTTGTTATCAATTACAGTTGAAAAAAAATCGAAAACATGTTAGAAAAAAATACGACAAATCTCACTCAACTGCTCTCTTTAAGATTTGAATATTCGATTATTTCAATAGTTTCTTCATCATTAAGAAATCTGTACGAATGTTTATGCAAAATATGCGATGACGATCTAAGAACAAGACACGAAGAACGTTTTCGAATGTAAATATTTGGAATTGTTGAGAATGTTGTATTATTCGTTTTAAATTGTAATAAATAATGTCTTGCGAGTTCATCAATAAGATCTTCCAATACAATAAATATTTTTCCACTATCATTTGGATCGGTTACAATTGTTCTAATAAGTCCTAATTTAGTTTGTCGTCCAAATATAAATGAAACACAAAAATCGGCGAATTTACGAGATATTGTGGATGATAAAGTTTTATATTTGATATGTTTAATGACTAATTCATCATGATACAAGAATTTTCTTTTTGTAGTTAAGTTCAAATGCTTCATCTCATCAACATAATTTGTAAAAGACACTTGTTTTCCCACGTGTATTCCTTATTTTGATACTAATTTGCGACTAAGAATACTTTCATTAAAATAAAATAGTTTTTCTGGATAATCACGTTTGCATACATCAATTATAGCTTGTCGATAATATTGTAAATTTGAAATTAATTGTGGTCCATAGTGTATCATACCATGGATCATGCACACCAGGTCATGACCAATGCCTGAAATAGTAATTAAGAATAAATACAGCCTGAGAAATTCTTTTTAAACCGACGATAAAAACTGTTGAATTGTTAGCAATTTTTGTATAATGTGTAGAAAATGAAAGAATAGTGAGAAATAAATGATCAGGTAGTTATAGCTCATTTAACATTGAATTTTGATAACTCATGATATTCTAAAAACATGACTCTTTTTCAAATCGCTACAAACGAGTGAAACCACCTTAAATGAATTTAAAGCGACCAAACTCGTTGTATTACTTTTATTACTGATGTCAAAATGTAATTATAATTGCATCAGCTAATAATTGATGATGATTTTTTTTCCTTCAATTTAACAAAATATTTATCGTTCGAGCAAAAAAAATGAAATAATCTCTATCAACATTTATCTATACTTTTGTTCTCATTATTATGAGATAATATGCATGATAGAGAATTATATATAATAACAACGCGTAGTCTACAAACTAACCTTCAAAATTAAAAGTACTATACATATATAAAGGACGTAGATATTGTATTGATTCATGAATATGTAAAAGTGAATGTATATTGGATGACATATGACGAAGGTCAAATATCTTTTGCCAATCTTTTACATATTGACGTAGTAATCCTTTGACTAATATTATATCATAATTGTCAATAACATCTTTAGACGCAATGTTAACGGCAGCTAATAGCAATGCAAAATGTCGACGATATTTTGGTAATATTGCTTGTAACACTACTGTTGAATCGTGATGCATTAAAGATCTGAATTCGTTCGCCTTGAAACGTGCAATATGTTTTATTGTTCGAAATCTTCGACTTGTAGTAGTTGGAATTTTAACAGAAGATAACCCTTGATCAATACTATTTATTTTATTATAAAGCGACCATTTTTATCGACGACCAATTTTCGATTTGGAAAAGTCAACAAACAAAATTTTTTAAATACACCTAAATATAATGTATGCAATGAACCAAAGGGTATTGATTCACCAAAAGAATAATATTTTAATTTTGTTAAAGGACAAGGACCTAAAACAAATAAATTTTACAACATATATGGTAGCAAATAATTATATAAAATTTTCTTCTGAAAGACTCTCCCAAATAATCTGGTTAAATCCAGGCATCCGAGACATTACTTAGACAACGTTTACCAGCATGTCCTTTAACAGGAGAGTCATGCTGCTCGGCTTCGATCGAGGGGTGCCCAAGGACTGAGAAATAGGAATTCCTACTCAGTTCCCTGACATCTCCTTGAATGCTAAAATTAAAAAAATACAATATCCACGGTACTTATTACTCTTACACTCGTTTTCATCAAGAAAGTTGTGCACACGAACGTATGAATACGAAAATTATTGCAAAAAAAGCAGTATCTTGACTTTCATGAATGAGGGAACTGTGATGGAAATAATGGTCAATTCCCATTTCTCCAAGGAATTATCATAGCTACACTGACAATTCCTCTGCAAATTAGGAATTCCTATTTCTCAGTCCTTGGACACTGCTGTTCATACCACACGCGTTACAAATTTTATAACAAAACCATTTCGATGAGACATCTAATTTCATTTTTATTTTAATAGATTCCCAAGAAGTAGGTATATCAGGGCCATTTAGTGCTTTCAAAAACCTACAATATGTATTTATGTCACTGTTGCTTTGTTGCCTTCGAACTTTGCAGATTACAGCTGATGCAGCAACATCACTACGAGTTGGTTGTGATCGTCGTAACAACGTTGACGTACATGCTAAACAAACAAATGTATCTCTATCTAGCAAAATGAGATGAATTTCGCTTCGTCTAAAGTTGAATCCATCTAGATACAGTTATAGATTTTGTGGTTTTGATATAAATGGCAATTAGCAAATAAAACTTACTTGTATATTTCAAACTCAAAATATCCTCAACACATAACCAACTATGCTAAGATCTGTACAAAATCGAAAATAATATTTCATTTTACCATTTATTATCTCAGTAGTTGTCGTTGCCAATGGATCCATTGATTCAATACGTTCTGGTTTGTATTCCTTAATTTCTTCGACTTTCATAGGTGCAGATGATATAGACTCTAGAATCAATAGTTATGTTTAAGAAGTGTTAAAAGAAATAGCTCCGTACCACTTTGATTTTCAAATATTTCTTGAGATTGATTGACGATAGATGTCTTGGAAGTAATGAAATCGTATTTTGATTGTTCCCATTTTTGTAATCGAGTTCGTTTTCTATAAAAAGTCCTTCGAATCATCTTTAAAAAAATGAAAAATACAGAATTGAAACAATAACATAAGAATTGAAAAATTCTGCTGTGAGAAATTGAAGCTTTCTTTGATGTGTTGTCAACCTCCGACATTATCTTGACAAATTCAACAAGTATAAGATGAAGTTATTATTTATATGTTTATTAACTATTATGAATTGAATCAACAATGCTTAACCATACAACAACATGATCAAGCTGAATCTTGATATATTACTCATAATGAACAAATCGACAAAAGCCAACGAAAAATAAAAAATATACAATAAATGAACATCGGTAATCAAGTACAATAATGGGTTTAACTGTAGAGGAAATGGTATTAAAGTAAGAGCATAGGAAGAAAGACTTCAATGTATTACAGGTATAAAACAAAGAAAAGTATGTAAAAAATGAAAAGAAAATACTGCTTAATTAAAATGTTGTTTATTTACTTGACAACATATTGTTCCTGATTATATCACAAATGTAATATTTTATTGTTAGTAACAACCATAAGATAATCATCTTGTTGTTGAAACATTTAACGAAAAGCGAGTTTATTGGCTTTTCTCTTGTTATCACTTTTCATATGATGACATTTACCAGAAATACAACTTGAAAATTCTGTATTGGTGAACATAGCAGTAGAACAAACAGTTTTGACGTAAGCTAAAATAGATGAGATAATGTGTAAAAAACTTTCATATATACATAAAATAAGTGCTCTTCTACTAATATTACATTGATATCAAATGAAAGTTATCTATACTAGCAGATATTGAAAAAAAAAATTTCGCTTATGATTTTCACCTGAAATATTATCAATCAAATCTTTATTACGAGTTCGAAGTGATGTATAATTTTCATATTGCAAATCCACATTCTTGAAACAAGCTTGTATTAAATTGACAACAATTTTTTTCCATGGTAATCGTCCATTACCAGTTGCTTCTAATAATTCAAAATTAGTAAGACCTAACAGTTGCCCATACTAAATCGAAAAACGAGAAATTGACAATAAAAAATGCTAATATCGTATTAAAATTAACTCACATTAATTGTTCCTGTTTGTGCTAATTCATCACGCATATCAACAACAGCCAACACACGGCGCAAATAATCACTTTTTTCAGTTGTTGGAAATGCTGAAATTAGTAAAAATATCTTTACTGAATCAAATTAATTAACAAAAAATAACTTACGAATGGATGTATGTTTCAATTCTTTCAATTGATTTTCCAGATTAAGAATTCGTTTTCTATTACTCTTTAATTCAAGTTGAATATGACGAGGTAAAATTAATTCATCATCCGATTCTATATTATCATTAGAAATAGTGTCATTTTCTTGTCGACCAACTCGTGTTAATTTTGTTCGTTGTTGAGATTGTTTCAAATGAGCTGAACATTTCGACGACATATTATTGTCAAAGGAATCGTTATTAGAAAGATCTACAACGATTGAAGATTTCGTAGTTGAAACGGATGATTCAGATTCATCATTGGTATTATTTTCGTTAGGTTGTCGTTTCTGATTATCAAATGCATTTTGTTGATTGTTTTTTGTTGTTTTATCAATTTGAGTTGATTTCTTAACAATCGCAATTGACGAATTTGTTTTCATTTGTTTTCCAGTAAACTCAGGTTCTTTAGATTCATTTTTTCGCTTTTTTTGTTTAAATGTTGTACATTTCATTACTTTGTTATTGGTATTGGATTCGGAGGCAACAGTAGGCAACCATGTTGATTTATCAACTGTTAAAGAAGTATCATCCTCACAATATTCTTCACATTCCTCGACTGTTTCTATTAATAGTCGTCAAGAAGAATATGATATAATATACAAGTAAATATATGGTTTTATCTAATCTTACCTTTAAACAGGAGTTTACCTTGAAGACGTCGATGTCTATCATTTTTATCAAGAAATAAATAATCAACATTTACTTCCATTTTCGCGTTTTTTGCTGAGTGTATGCAGCTTGCTGGAACAAAACTTACTTCATTTCCACCAAATTTAACTACACATACTGAATCCATTGTTTATAATCTGGAAATAATAAATAGGTTAATATCAATGTTAGATATCAGTTTTTATAAGATAAAAAAGCTAAGCGTAGGGTAAACATCGTCATATAGCTATTCTTATTGTATCTAGCATGCCAAACAGGTGGCTGCTGCATAGCCATGTATATATAAAAGAATAACCTTTTAAACTCAAGGAACAATCCAGAATGTGATTGCTATTCTAATAGTAATTATTTTTAAGTGTCCAACGAACTAAAGTTGGTGGCATGAGATCACCAAATCAAAGTGGAGAATCACTAAAAAAACTGAATTTCAAGAAGTTTCGGCTCATCAAAATTGAAGTGAATAATGAAAACTGTTTCGTCGCTAGGTTTGCTGAGAGAGAGTAATCAAAATTTCGATAGGTTCGGAGGGCTCGAAATTATATCGAGTAATCGAAAGTAGTTGTCCGATGGGTTTTTCCTCTTTGAGTAGTCGGTAATTTGATGGTTCTCGAGTGGTCGAAATGTATCCGAGGAGCCGCAAATGAATGTCCGATAGGAGTATGTTTCCAAGAGGTCGATATTCGATGGGTACCGAGGGGTTCGAATATTGAACAGAATGAGAGAAAAAAAATATATATGAAATTTCGACCACTCGTCGCACCCATCGTTAGCTTTTTTTATTTGCTTGGGAAAGTTTATGTTAAATCGTTTTAAATTTGAATTAAGATCTAATTAATGATAACTGTCAATGTTCGAGATATTTTTATCAGACGATACGTCTTTTGAATCAGCAAACAACATAAGACAATGATGAATATTCTATCAAAGTAGAAAATATTCTTGTAAGTCTATTTGTTTGATTCTTTTTAAGAGAAAAAAAAATATATTTCTAACAACTTTCAGACTGTCAAGTTTGCAGTACTGTTCAAATAACTTAAAATTTGTCAGTTTATAACTTTCATTTTCGAAATTTTAATGATTTGTATTTACAAAAAAATATTTAATATACAGTCTTACCTTCATTCTAGAAGAAGTTCAATTGAAAAACGTATATTTGTGCTTAAAACAACATGCTACAAAATCTACCAAAAGTTGCTATTGCCTTTTATTCTTCAAAGTCTTTTCTCAAAACAAAAAGAAAACACGATAGAACTGCTGGTATTGTAAAATTAGGAATTAATCAATATATGTGTCAGTTTATCAATTTCTACTTATTGTTAATGCATCTCGATGATGAAAGATATTAATTGGAATATATTCCAATGAGTGTGAAACTAAAATAAAGGACCACTATTAGACGAATCCCTCAGTGGACTTTGATCTCGCGATTATGTCTGTCATGATCTATGATGATAGAGAGACGTTGCTAAGGTGACTGTGATGGTTCCTGCAGAGTGCTCACTTCTGATTTTCCATGAGAGTATAACTCATCTGACTGGAATTTTCACCGCAACTAGATTATCGAAAATGATGAGACACATATTTGAGGAAAAAGTTTTAAAAGCAGGTCTTCGGAGGATTTTGAATGGATCTTCAAAACCAATCGAGCCTGCTTACGACTCCAACCTTGCTTTGTCCGATCGGGCTAAAACTTTTTTGGATGTACTTAGGACACAAGGCGATTATAAAGTTTTGACTAAACAACGGGACTTCTGTTAGTTTGTAAAGGAAGACTTCCTCTATTAGATGATATAGGTATTATCAAGTTCTATTGCGTACCGTAGAGATTTTGATAGCTGGTACTACCTTCGTCGTAACTCTAGCAAAACATAGCGAAAATGACGCCATCTATTGGTATATTTACAGTATGCAATAAAACTTGATTGTGGTAACCGTTTAAGGGAAACAACGAGTTAAGGGAAAATGTGGACACCATTGTAGAGGCACATGAAATCGTATAATGGAAAATCCATATTGACTAAAAAAAATACTGGATTGAAAGAAAATATTTCAAAAACTTCACATGTGTAGTCTAATTGCCATGCGTGTTGAGCAGTTTTGATCGGATTCTTTCACGCTATAAGTTGAATTATCCTATAAGATCGTTCACTTATTTTGATGGAAACACTTCATTAAACAGTTATACGAATGGTTCTGTGTGATAATATAATTCAGCTCAAGATGAAACGTCTTAAACGAGTAGGACAGCTGTTTTGTTGATTCGCTTCTAACATTAGATGGTTTGGTTTGCCGCATGTGATTGTTTCAATTGATTACTAAAAAGCTGTGTTGTAAAATGAAACGAATTAGCTAATACAACTAGTTGAATGCTGAAACTCATTCTTCTAAACTTAAATCGCAGTGCATATTTGCTTTCATGAAATGCTTAGCATAGAAATTATACCAATTAGTGTGCAGATTTGAATAAAACAAAACGAACTAGAACTTTTAAATTTAATATCACAAGCCTCAAATCTGAAAACATTGCAATAGGAACACAACTAATAATAAAAATCTGTATTTTGGAAACATTTATTTTCTATGGGCGGCTAGTATTTCGTGCTAAGTCTATGTGCCATCGCGCGATTTCATGTGCCTCTACAATGGTATCCATATTTCCCCTTAACTCGTTGGATTCCTTTAAACGGTTATCACACTGGATAATATCTATATCATTTAATAGAGGAAGTCTTCCTTTACAAGTCTACATATGTCCTGTTGTTTGGTCAAAAACTACTGTGGAACTTATAAACACTTTTCAGCCTTATCGAACAAAGTGAGATCAGGATCGTAACCAGGTCCAGTGATTTTTGAAGGTTCCTTCAAAAACCTCAGAAGAGCTGCTTTTAAAATTTTTTCTCGAACATTGATCCCACCATTTTCGATAATTTAGTCATAATAAAAATTGGAGCCAGACAGGTTTGTACTCTTGCAGAGAACCAGAAGTGGTTCAAAAGAGAGGATTACTCTTAATGATATCTGTGGGGAACGTGGTCCAAATTTTTACCTCTATACATCAATATTCGTTTTAGACTTTGCTTCGTAAAAATCTTCATTCTAAAATATGTACAAATTTATTAATACATCATATGCTGGTTAAAGTCACTTCACTTTATTTTAATCTTATCTCAAAACAAATAACAAAAGAACTATTTAACATTTTTTTTTGCATTCATTTGTTAGACGTTTTTTGATCTCCACTAAAAAAAAACATCCGATGATCGTACCATATTATTCTTATCAGTAAATACTGATAGAATGCAGCATATCTCGAACCATAGAAAGTCCAAACAGAATAGATAAATAAACATATAACTATTTTCGAGAAGAAAAAAAAAACAACAAAACATAAATTAATTTATTGTTTATAGATTTTTCTATCGTAATTAATCTATTATGACAACGCAATATCCTTGGTATATCTATTTTTCAATTGAAGCAATTTTAATGTTAATACCATATCATGGTGTAAATTTCTATGATTATTTAACAAAATCTAAACCATGGAGGCGTGAAATACAAAAACGAAAATCTCAAGGTATTGAATTAGAAGAAGCTTCCGTTTCTTTACATGCAATAATACATTTTATAATACGTGCTTCTGTATGGTATTTTCATATTTATCATAAAACAATGTCAAATATGAATTCAATATCATTAATATCATTTGTATTAAAAATGATTTTATTTGATGGTTTAGGAGTAATATTTCATCAATATCAACATTCAAAATTTGGTCGAATTTTTAATCATTTACAACATCATCAATTACGTACACCAACTTTAGCTAGTTCAGCATATACATCTATAGGTGAATTAATACTAAGTAGTCATGTTGGATGGATATTACTTGGTTTTATACCAGGTTCATTTTGGGATCATTGTTTATTTTTAGTTATTTCATCAACTATTAAAAGATTATGTCATAGTAATTATGATCATCCTTGGGAATATACAAAATTATATCGTTTATTAAAATTAGTTGGATCACATGAACATCATGTACATCATTTACATCCAAATAAAAATTTTGCGGATTTATTTATATTTTGGGATCAATTATTTGGAACTTTTCTTGATCCGAAAGATGTTGATGGAATTAATAATTATAATAATATAATGACTGAAAAAGTTGAATAAAATTTTTATGTTATATATATATATATTTTTTTTTTTTCTTTTAAGTGTAGAGTTTAAAACATAAATATAAACATATACACGCCAAAAATTTGTTCATTTTTTTTTCGACAACGTAAATAACAAAATACTTAAGATAAGATGTGTGTCTCTTAACCTTCACTCTCAGTATGTATTTAGTGAAACAAAAGTTACATGTTGATCATCATAGATTTTATGAATTGAAATAGAATTTCATCGATTTTCTCTATTATAATTTTGAATATGATAAGAACAAAAATGAATACGTAATTTTATATCAACTTATCGTTCGCTATTTTCTTTATTCCAATCATGATAATAATAACGAAGGTGTATCTTATTTAATCTTCAGTATAATGAAAATAACTTGATCAACTACAAAAAGTAAACATGATGGTTAGTGATACATTGCAAAGGAAGTTTCGATCATTCAGATCGATTTTTATTATTCAAGATCTATCAATTCTTCGGTCAACTTACAAGAAACTTATAAAAAAGAAACCTGAGCACTTGATTTGGTTTAAACTTTAGTTAGCTATTTACAGCTAGTACCTCGAATCATTGACTCGCTAGCATACTTACAAAATGATGGCATACATTTGTTATTTCACGTTAGCCTCGTGAAATATTTTCTGAATAAATATGTTAATAGTACAGCAGTGGACAAAAGCCTCCGCCCTAGCCGATCTTGGTCATAATATGTGCTAGAGATCTGAAAATTAGTGTATACACACTCTATCAAGAAAGTAGACCATTGGTATTGCGGTGCCGTTATTGCTTAATTACAAAAGGAGTTATGATGGATGACACCTATTTTTGTTGTCAGCCTCGTAACTATGGAACGGAAGAGTATTCTGTGTCGAACAACTCTTCAATATGTAATGTTATGTATCAGCTATCTACATTATAGAAGCAATAATTATTAATAAATTAATGTAGTTTGACATCTAGTTTACTAATGAAATATATAATAAAGAATAAATCCTAAAAGAAAGAGATTTTTATGATAAATAGAATAATTATAAGTAAATTTTTGAAGTGATATTACATATTAGAGCAAAGATTATACATCACACAAATAACAAAATTCAAAATATAATTTAATATTTTTATATAAATCGATTTTTCATCATGACATAACTAAAAACTATCATTTATAATGTTACTGAGTAATCGAGTTTGCCATAAGAAGCTTTCATAAGCTTAGAAATCATCTTATTTATTAATCGAAGATAAAATTTTAATGATCCGCGTCGTTCAACTTGCTGTTGTAAATGTTCTGTTTTTACTTCTATGATCATGCATATAGTGAATTTTTCTTTTATGTTTTTGGTATTAGATCGTTTGTGGCGAATAAATAAGATAGAATAATTGACGTTGATCAATTCAAGAAGAAAAAACCGAGTATTTGCATAAATCAGCTAGAGTTTTATGTGACAAATATAGGAAATGAATAAAATTGCTTACAATTTTTTTTTCATAGAAAGGAAATAGAAATCATCTAGCGACACACAACGAGAAGAATTATATCTTCTTGATGTTAGAATTAATAAAACTCACTCTTTCAAGCATTATCTCAAATCGTCTATTTTCATTTATGAATTTTTCCTTATTTCAATAATAACTATGCATTTATAATCACTCATTGTCGATCAATATTGCTATCGGCATCTTAAAAAAATCACAAAAACAAGTTACACATGATTTAACCTATATGATAATATTATATTAGAAATCAACGTTTCATCTACAACGACTGAGAGAGAGGAGAGAATAATACTTTATTGAAAAATGTTGTTATTCGGATACTTTGAGAATCATATCTTCGATTAAAAATACAGACAAAAGAAAAGCATTATTCACTAGATTTTTGAGAGTTCCGATTCTTAATGTTGTTTTTCTATTCTTCTTCATGTTATCAAAGACCGGAAGAATATTCCACTTTTTTTTCTCACACCAATCGCATGCGGTAGTAACAGAATGACAAAAGTGATTTTCAGTAAATGAATACTTCTGATGACTTCTAATTCTCCCGAACTCTTCTTTTTCTGCGAAAAGAAAGATCAAATATGGATATATATGTAATTGTATTCTCAGGAATCATATCGCAAATTATTCAGATTATTTTTTTTTCTTTTAAACGGAATCTAAAGAAAGTCAGGTAGGTATAAGAGAATTTCAGTTTTATCAGATAGATATTCTTTTAGAAGAAGCTTTTTTTTTAAAAATATGATCTATGTAAATCGAATTTCAAACGTTGATTAAAGATCTTTAAACATTCTTCTTTCAATTGAAAGAAAACCTCCATTGCTTAATACTATTCAGAATAATAAGAAATGCTCGATGTTGTTTATAATAGAATATTGAAAGTACTTCTATTGAAATCATTAATAATACTTTTTTTATAGAACACAATCAACTGTTTGCATAGAATAATTTTTGACTTGAAATAAGATGAGTTATATCAATTTCTTATGAGATATAAACTTTGAAAAAGATGAAATATATATGTATATAAAACGATCTGTAAAATTTATCATTTGATTAGTGTTTATTTTCAAAGAAAGAAATCATTTTACTCAATTTTTTCGAAATATTCTCTTAAATTTTACGAAAAAATTTTTCTATAATTTTATAAATTGTTCTATGTGTATAAAGAATTTTCGAAATGAAAGTGTATAATCATCAATGAAGAAAACAAAAAAAGCATAAGATTAGTTTTATCTGAAACAATAAATATAATCAGAGAAAAACGAAAAGGTCAAAGATAATTTTATCTCAATTACAATTGTAATTTACAAAAAAAAAAGAACTTTCCTGTACTCCGGCGATGCACGCTCTATGTAATTCTTTCCGTCTTCATCCATTATCATTAGAATAGTTTCCTGATGACACTACTCTAAATGTCAAAATCGAAGAAAGTGTCTCATATAATTTTTGAAAGTAAATTTGAACCAGTAGATAAAATTTCGATGTAACTTATTAATTCATATTTTTGTTTGAATTTTTATTTAGGATTTAAATTAGAATTGATATCGAAGTTATTGTTTACTTCTTGTTTGTGTGATATTTCTAAACGAAAGTCTTTATATGAAAATTTTCTTTTATTGATTTTTAAACGCATTATAGCTAGTGAAGTTTGTAATTATATTCGAATTCGAATTTAATATAAGAAAAGAAATATAAACTTGGTTATTTAATTGTTTAAATATAGAAAAAAAATAATAATTCAAAAAATTTAATCATTGAGTAATTTATTTTCTTTCGAGAATTATTTTCTTTTAGTTTTCTCACTTGTATTAAACCAGAAAGTAGTTAATTTTACTTGATTTCTCGAAAAAAAAAAACTTGAAATTAATTCTTTTTGATGTAATTAATGTCTATTATTATCTGATCTTCTAAATCCTTGTACACAGATATTTTCATATAACAATAAGTAAATAAAGTTCTGTTGTTCATGTTGTACTAAAAAAATTTTATTCGTTAGTATATCGAGGATATATTTTAATTATAATCTGTCGGAATGCATTGAAAAATATTTAATTATAATTTCTTTTACTGTATAAGTAAGGGTGAAAGATGCATTATGACTTTTAATTTCATTTAGATATCATTTGAGTTTTCTTTCTTTTTGTCAAAGCAGTTAATCTTTTTTTTTTTTAGGAAAATTAAATATCTATAGTAAGTAACTTAAATAACAGCTTGATCTAAAATAGAATTCTTTGTAAAATAAATCTTAATTCTGATTTTTCTTATTTCTTCAGAAAACAAAACACTATTGATAAAGTGCATCTTTTAAAGAAACAACTACTCGAACACTGTAAGAAAGAAATGTTAACAAAATAGATATAACCAACCGATGTACTTTTCAATTCTTGAATTACCATCATCGTTAAAATGATCTATATAATCTTTTCTATTAATAGAAGTTTCAGTGTATTTTGAAGTAACATTTCAAATTTAATAAGCTAATATGCATATAGGTAAAAGTTTATCTGATTCTTAAAGATAATTAATATTTTCATGACTAAAAAAGATACCAGCTTTTATTCAAACAGTTTAATTTATTTCAGTAAAATAGTTGACAAATCAAATAGATAGTTTTATAAGTATCGATATCATTGATTATGGAAGTGCATTGATGTAAGAACTTTCGATATGTATATCTATTTTTATTATCAATACAAGATCACGATAAAGATTACATAGGCCGCATACGTTAGTTATTATTATTTCAAGTATTCATTCTACTAAAATATTCTATTCTGAACTGATTTATATGGGTAATAGCTCTTATCTTTGAGTTATCTTATATGTAAATGATTTAAAAGCAAAAAATATATATATACATAGTTTGTTGTTTTGTTGATTCCATGCAAACAAAAAGAAAAAATGTCTATGGTATTATGAACTTCAATAATTCTGAAAATATTTATTTCCTTGTTTTACTATTTGAAATTCATAAATATATGATCTTATGCTTTTATGATAATCTTCATTGATTCTCAAGCAGACAAAAATTTTGAAAAACGCGTTTTAACGCACAATCGGTAAGCGCGACTGTGATCCATTCATGGTCATTAAAAAAACGCACGAAACGACGTTTTTCATGCAAAATAGTCACTTTTGGAATGTGAAAACGTTGAAAAATTGAAGAACTGAGCGTTTAAACGTGTTATCTCTAAACTCCAGAGAAAAAGAACGTTTTAACACAAAAAACTGAAATTTTCCACAGTTTTCACGTTTCAAAAGTGACTGTTTTGCGCAAAAAACGTCGTTTCGTGCGTTTTTTTTAATGAACGTGAATGGATCACAGTCGCGATTTCCGATTGTGCGTTTAAACACGTTTTTCGAAATTTTTGTCTGCTTGGATTATAATAGAATTTCCATACTTTTTATTTGATATAGTTCATGTACTTAAAGTAGCATACAAGCTGACATAAAAATATAATCATTAAGTTTTTCTATTTCATGACGAAGATATAATATTTATAATTTTATTCGTAAGCATCTGTAAGATAATAGAATTATTAATTATATCCTCTTTAATTAATTTTCTTTTGTAAAAGAATATTGATCTTATGTAGATGGGAAAAAAATATGCACATTTTTAATTGATTTATTTTTATATCTTTATAGTGCAATATTTCGTTGATTCATCATATTTTGTCTTTTTTCGTCATTATAACAGTTGTCAGCAGTATTATATTTCCTTTTTTCTGTATATATGTTGTCAATTATTTATTACACATGGACAATTTTTTCTTTTTGAATTGAATTCTTTGATTTTCTCATCTGATGAATAAAATAAAATGATATTTTGTATTATGAAAACCCTTTTTTTTTATCTTTTCTCTTATTGCATGTTGACTTGATTAAAGTGACGATCATCAGCAACTATTCTCATATTCATTATACATAATTTTGCATTCATGCGTATGTCACGAAAAAGAGCAGCTTTGAAAAATGAGAAATGATAAAGAACATCTGATTTTTTTTCTTACCCTCGTCTACTTTTGTTTCTCTCTCTCTTTCGTATACATTGTCTTTATTTACTAGATAGATGCTGTCGCTATCATCATCATTATCATCAACAACACCAGATGCAATTCTTATTGCATCATGGAATAATATGTTAGCACATGTAAATTATTATTTTTCGATATTTTTGTTTATATTTGGTGTTATTGGAAATATTCTTAATATTCTTGTTTTATCACAACGATCGTTACGATCAAATCCATGTGCATGGTTATTTCTTATTTCATCATTGGCAAATTTTATTGTACTTTTATCTGGTCTTACAACACGAATTATCTCGTATTGGACGGATGATTTAACAGATAGAATCGGATGGCTTTGTAAACTTCGTGCTTTTATTCTTTACACATCGAGAACCATTTCATCATGGTTAATCATGTTAGCAAGTAATGATCGTTGGCTTTTATCATGTCTTAGTGCTCGTCGTCGATTATTAAGTTCATTAAAACGTGCTCGTCGAGGAACAATTATTATTATTCTATTTTCGTTAATTCTTTATTCACCACTATTTTATTGTTATGAAGCAAATTTAATAAATACACCACTTAAATGTTATAGTAGAACAATTCTATGTCGAATATTTGCCGAACTAATTTATACATGTATAACAATTATATTTCCATTGATATTAATGCTTTTATTTGGTTTTATGACAATATCAAATGTACGTAAATTAAAATATCGTTTACAATCTCCACTTTTACCAAGACTAAGTAATGCAATAAATTTTAATGATCAACGACAAAGATTTCGACGTATAGATCGTCATTTATTAATAATGCTTCTTATACAAATTAGTTTTCTTGCTTTATTTACACTTCCACAAGCAATACAACAAATATATTCAACAATAACACGAAATAAAAATAAAACATCAATACAAAATACAATTGAAACTTCAATTTATTCATTTGAAATTTTATTAACTTATTTAGCTAGTGGAATGTCATTTTATATCTATACATTAAGTGGTGGTTGTATTTTTCGACAAGCATTTTTTACTGTTATTAGACGTATGAAAGAAACAATTTTATGTCAATAAAAATAGGATATTTTTATTTTAATAAATAAGTTTCAAACTACTCTTTATATTTCTTTTCGATTTTTATTTAGTATAAATTTTTTCTTATTTTGTTTTTCACCAATCCGAAATGTTAAAATTTATTAGAACAATCTTATTAGTATCTCGAGTTCACCTGAATAAATAAATTATCAGTAAAGATCATTATAGACAAATATTTAGTCGACATGAAAATGTCACTGAATACACTAATTTACTTTTCATTTTATTTATTTGTAGTCTTATGTTTTGTTTTCTTTCTGAAAATATATAAAGATGTTCTGTAAAAAAAAATTCATATTTATGAAGAACTCTTGATCTTTGGTTGATAATGATCTATTCAATGAATATCTTGAACCGAATGAGATACTCTCTTGAAATTCACTATTTTTTTTTCCTATGCTTTGAACATTCAAATTTCAAGAAATTAAACGACATGTATTCATCATATAGATTTCAATCGATGTTTTTGAAAAAATATCTTTTAATAGAATACTTTTAGTTAAAGAAATCAATGATTAATATAGATATTAGTTTTCTACAAAAAGAATAAAGAGGTTGAAGACTTAACATTAGTTGTTATTTCTCTGTTTGAATTAGAATTTGTGTATATGTAACCAGTCTTGTCCCATTGTACGGCTTCACCATTGGTCTTTACCTGTCTTGTTTATATAGTTCGTCTTGCTGTTTGTATTTCTACATTTTCTTCCTTGCTAAATTTTCTTTTTTTTATGTTATTATTCAATCGTTGAAATTCTTATTTTTGATTTATCAGAAGAATATGTCACTCGCTTACCGTTGAACATCTGAATTCTCATCGTTATTAAAATGTATACCGAATAAATTTGTAAATTTTATTTAGATCCCTATGTGACAGGGTGCCTAGAAATCATTCAACAGAAAAGAAACATTTAATTTTACTATATTTTAACTAATGTAAAGTAAAGACTTTTTTCGATATGGTGCATAAAACAATATTCAACTGTTTGATTTAGTAATTTCGATTCTTCTTTTGATTGTCGACTTTCTATTATTAGAATTTTTCAATCTTGTTTCTAAATACTTGTTGAGATGTTTCTTACAAAAAAAGAATGTGTAGCATTGTAAAGTTCAAAGAGTATGAAATCTTTTATCTATTGTAATTTACCGGTTATGAACGTTTTGATTACACCCTAGAAACAAATCGTTATGAAAAAAAAATGTACCATTAACTCTGTTTATAAAAGAAAAATGCTCGGAAAAAAAAGGATTTATTAAAACAAAAGTAAAAGATTCAGATGATGTAATGTCAAGATTTACAAAAAAAATATTGAAGTAACCAATTCAAAGTGTTGCATATTGTGGAAAAAGGTTCGATTCACTATTGAAATCAATAATAAGCATTGACCTTCACAGATATTTGTAAACTTCATCTGTACAAATAAAATTTGAAACATTCTTCAACTATTAAAAAAACAATCGCCTGAATTGGTTGAAATACAATGAAGATAAACGGTTTACTTTTTGCTATGA
>CAJNOL010000213.1:0-94431 GCA_905250125.1 Rotaria sordida
AACAACCATCAACATTAATTTCAACACAAAGTCTTCCATCATCAAATATAGGAACATCGACTTCAATTATAAAATCAGTAAAAAAAGAAAAACTTTTAATTTTAATGTTTTTTTTTTTTTTTTGATAAAAATTTTTTGTTTTAGTCATCAACAAATAAATCTAATGAAAAACGTTCAACAAATGCAATATCTGCTTTACGTCGTCGATTTGTTGGTGGTGGTAGTAGTTCACATCGACGAGATCGTAGTATTCCAGAAGATGATCATTCACAAATTGAACAACAACCAATAGAAACAATATCAGCCGATGACATTCTTGCAAGATATTCAAGCAAAGGATCGACTAATATTGATAATGGATCAAAACTAAATACAACAGCAGATGAAAGTCATCCAGAAACGATTCCAGTAAGTCTTTTTCAAAGATTTTTAAAGATAAAAGTTTATCTGTTGGATATTTTTCTCTATAAAAACAAACTTCATGAAATTTTATTGTATTTATACAATGGGTTTTCTTTTATCTTTTATTTTTATGACGATTAAATTGTCATATTGTTCTATGAATATTTATTATTATACAATATCTCCCAAAATTGATCATAGAGATTTAATTTTGATGATTTTTTTTTCCCGTAATGGTAACTGATATAAAAAATCCAAACAGTGATTTGAATAGAGAAATTTGAAGAAAATGAAATCCTCGAAGTATTCCCAAAATACAAGTTTATTTTGATTACGTAGGACAATAGAGCAATTAATTCTCTAGAAAATGAGATGTCGTGGAGAATTCGGAGAAATCTCAAATTTGTAGAGAACTAGTTGCTCGATCATTCTGTGTAATCAAACGAAACTTTTATTTATGGATTTTCTAGAGACCCTAGATTGTTGAGAATACTATAAAGATTTCATTTTTCTTAAAGTATCATACTAATGAAATAAAGTCCAACGATATCTAAAGTCTGTGATATTAACGGTAATACAGTTAATGATAATAATTTCTTCAAAAATTTGTTTCTGAAGACTTCACAACAATAATCTTTCATATGAAAAAAATTTAGATCTTTTGAATTAGAAGAAAAATTCATTAGTCTAAAAATTTATTTTGATATATCTGTTTCATTTTGTTTTTTTATTCCGAGACTTTTTAGAAAAGACAATATCAATTTTTCGGATTGAAAACAATCGAATTAAATAATTTTTAAAGCACAAAAATCCTATGTCAAGATTCTAGATCCTACTGAATTTCAACAAATTCTCTCAAATCTATTTCATCTTCTTTCTTTGAAACCTTTTTGTATTTTCCAATTAGAGACTTATGAGATCAGCTTTTTTTTTCGATCTCCGAGCCTATAAGAAAAAAATTGTCCGAATTAGAACTAAAGATTATAGTTACATATTCCATGATTTTAAACGAATTACCTTATCAATCATATCAATCAGAATATAATTTAAGAGAGACAACTCAAAAAAAAATACTACTTATCGTCAAAATAAATTCAAAAACGAATATTGAAGAATTTTTTAAAGATATGATACAAAGAAATTCTGAAATAGTTTTCTCTAGATCGAGACCATAAAAAACCTTGTTCCTCCATATCATTCAATATAAATAATAATTATAATTATTTATTAGGTTGAAACATTTACTGATACACTTCCTTACTATGATCCAACAAATTTGGATACATGTCGAGCATTTATTGATGCAAAAAAAAAATTACGTATTGTACTTGCATCAGTTGATACTGATTCAATAAATTATCTTAATTCACCAATAAATTTTAGTCAATATTTACCATCACAACAACAACAAAATAGTTCATCAAATCGTAAATCATCAAATAATTTAATACTTTTTCTACGTTCTCAACTTTATGAAGCAATTGCTATACAAGATCGTGATTTACAAGCACAAGTATATGAAACATTACGTTGTGTACAACAATTTAATGAAAATGAATGTAAAGAATTAATTCGTTCAATGATTGATGATTATCGTTCAAGATCTGTTTATATTGCTTATCTTGTTAAAAATAATGAAAATCTTCTTAATATTACATATCATCAAGATAGATTACTTGTACGAATACAACGGTAAGCAAGTTATTTGTTTTTTTCTTTATGTTCATATTATCGACGTTTAGAATTTATTAGCAAATATTTGAGATTTTATGAGAAAAATATGTTCAATTTTTTTTTGATGCGAAGTATTTAATGATAATAATCTTTTTTTCAGAAGAAACTATTATAAATATTAAATGTTTATTATAGATGAGACCAACATAGTCCTGATTTATTCGCGCAATAGTCATATTGTGTGCAAAAAAAAAAATATTTCTTTACAAAATCAAAGAGTTATACTTGGTTTATCTTCCTTTGGTGTCTTTAATAATAAGTCTAAACTTGATTATTTGTTTCATACTCTTTTCTTATCTAACTGTATTGTTTCTTAAAATGAAATTATATTGAACATAAGAACCTTTAAAAGAGATCTTTATGAATGTAAGAAGAATTTAAAGCGTTTTTTTTTTCACTCGAAAGTAATAATGTCAAGAATTGACCATCGAACAGGTTGAGAGCGAGTGTCTTCTCTCACTACGTTGTCAACTGATCAATCGCTTTCTCAATAAAAACTAATAGATTACAAGTTACTAGCCATATTGATTTCGAATATGATCATAAGAAATTTCTTTAAGCTTTCATATGCTGGTTATTCAGATAAACAAATCTTTTCGCTCAAATTTTTTTGATCTATCGAGATTATATAGCATATCGAATATAATCTAAGTAGATCTAAAAAAGTTTTGGTAAAATATTTATTTGTCTGAAAGATTAGTTTTCTAGAAAACCAGTATTTAATGGCTTCAGGAGATTTCCTATGATCACATTCAGAATCAGCATGATCGATAACTTATAATCCAGTAGATTTTGATGAGACAGAGATTGACTTGTTGAAAATGATTACTCGTCAGACTTTTCTAAACTTTGTTAGACACAGTCGAGAAATTTTTTTCGTTTAAGTATAATAATAGAAAAAAATATTAATTTTTTTATTTTAGTGATCAAGATTTATGTAAACTAAATCTAATAAATTATCTTGTTAAATTATTTCTTGATTGTAAAGAGCATTTATTACAAAAATTAATTGATAAATTTTCACATTTATCAAGTGCTGAAGAAAAAATGCATTTAATAGAATTATTTCTTCAAGATTGTTGTCGAGAAATAACATCTGATATTAATTGGAAAAGTAAATAAAATTTATATTAAAAATAATAATAATAATAATAATTCTTTTCATATATTTTATTTTTCAATAGCTGCTTCACCCGAACAATTTGCTATGTCACAAACATCAATTGAACGTATGGTTATGGCAAAAATTTATACAGCTGCATTATATCCAAATGGACAAATTGATGTTCAACGTGATCAGTATGAATATATATTTTTCATTTCTTAATATTTTTTTTGTTTTTGTTTATAGAGTTTTCAGTAGTCATATACGAACACTTGCTGAACAACTTGATCCTAATCATCAAAAATTACGTATACAAAAAATATGTCAAAGGGAATGTCCATGGCCATCAGCTCAAGCTGAACTTCGTTTAATTAATGCCTATAAAGTAAATAATATTATTTTCATAAAAAATAATAGAGAAATAAATATTAAATTATTTTATTTTTCGAATAGACTCCTCGTGATAAAGTTGGATGTGTACAACGATGTATACGTATAATACAAAATTTAATTCGTTTAGCATCAAATTCAGCTGCTGGTGCTGATGATACAATTCCAATATTAATTTATGTTATTGTTAAAGCTAATCCACCAAATCTTCTATCAATTATGCAGTAAGTTTATTTGAAATAAAAAGAAGAATTTTTTGTTTTTCTCTTATATATTTTATTTAAATTAATAGATATGTACAAGATTTATATTCATCACGTTTTACAGATGAAGAAAGTTATTTTTGGACAATGTTTGTATCGGGTGTTAAATTTATAAATGAGATGATTTAGATATAGACAAAAAAATAAACTTCCGTATCATTACAATCAGATATGAAGTTTTTTATTGAGAAAAAAAAAACAGATTTGTTAATCAAGTCATTTTGTGATTCGATATATATATATATTTTTTTTTTTGTAATTTTTCTCTATCTAATTCAACAAACTAAACAGACATTTATCTGTACACATTCCTCTCTGGTATTCTCTTTTGCATACAACTCCGAATTTAATTCGATGATTTGATTTTTTTTTTCATTATGGAAATCGTATGCCTTTGTGTGTGTATGTTTTTTTTTCTTTAACTTATCTATTTGATTGGATTATTCACGTTTTTCTTTTTTGCATATAAAATCAAAAAAGTATTTTAATTAAAATGATTGAAATATTTGATTATATATATATATATTCACGTAAAAGAAAGGATACATATTTACAATATTATCATTACAAAATATCAAATTATTGAACGAGAATTTTAAAAGTAAATATGAGTCATATGATAGATTCATCAATTAAATTGTAAAATATCATTTATAAATGTTATAACATTAATCTAGATTGTTATTTCTAAGCAAAAATGATTGGCTGACTGATTTGTTGTTAACTATGACTACTTCTTACAATAACATAGATTAGATATATAGAAAAATGAATTATTACTCAGAAGCCTATTCATATTCCAAGCACACTTTTTGCATTTAACAATATTCTTCTATCTTTCAATCATCATTATAGTAACTATCTGTAGGATATATTTTGATGCAACGATTAAAATCGATCACTGAAAAAATCAATGAATTTACATAGCCAATTTATGGGTTTTTACAAATATATTATAGGTAAAATAATGCTCTCATAAATCAAACAGTAGCAAAAAAGCAAATTATATTATTTGTTTACGTATTTAAATTAATCATATGGTCTAGATATGGCAATAAAGTTATCGAAGAATTAATTATATAATTCAACGATCACACAATGTGAATGCTATCTGGTTTTTATTTATGATGTTTTTTGTTAGCCATCATGATTGCATACAAATCACGCTATTCCGATACAATTGAACATTGCTTATCTACTAAAATTAGAGACATTAGGTTTTAGATCATACATTATGCCTATTAAACTGCTCTAATTCTGAATCAGACCTGTATCAGATACCATTTTCTATGGTTATGTATACATTTAAATGTACCCAAATACTTCTCAGTCTTGGACGTAGCTAAAAATATGCTTCAAAACTCGTTAAGTCATTACTTGAGATTGAAAAAAATTTCCTCATAACTTCACTGATAATTTTATAAACCAATTCAGATAAACAGTCTGTTATGTGAATGAATAGTAGAATGTCTTATCTATAACAGTACACTCAGGACGAAGAATGCGAAATTTTCACATACTTGCAAAAGAGCGCATAAACTCCGTATTTCACCATATGCGAAGAGATACTGAATTATGTAATACACTAATATATACGAAGACTTATAGTCGTTTACGAGTGTCCGTGTTCGACTTGTGTATATGATAATTCTATTTTGATTTTTTCTAATATTCTTTCTGATAAATTTCAGTTACAACAACGCAAAAAATAGTTTTTTCTAAAATGAGTAATGAATTCACTTTATACTGTATTAAAATTTTAATTACTTTGGAGATCGATTCAAAGACAATTCACTATGAACTTACAACAGCACAAAGGTCTGATACTCCATTATATTGAACAGTTGTAAAGCGAGAAAATTGTTCTCATGTAGTACGAGAGGATGTTGATGATAAATATCGATTTAGTTGTTCGGTTTTCGAGTTTACCGATATAAATATTGAACTGATACAGCAAGTTATCACCAATAATTCACATTCAACTTATGATTATATTGGTAACACGACTGTTGCTCCCAAACAGATGCTCCTACGACATTTACTCCCAAAACAGTTGTTCCCCGGACACTTGCTCCCGCAACAGGGTTATGGATGTGAGTGTGGGTGTGGGTACGAGTGTGACTGTGGGCTGGTGTGGATACGGGTGCAAGTGTGAATGTGGGTAGATGTGGGCGCAAGTGTGAGTGTGGATAGATGCAAATATGGGTGTGAATGTGAATGTGGGCGAGAGTGTGACTGTAGATGTGGGTGTGAAAGATGCGATGGCTGTGAATGTCTGTCACTTCTTTGCCCACTCACACCCACACTCGTGTCGTGAAAGCAGGTGTACGGGGAGTAACTATAATTGTGGGAGTAGGTGTCGCGGAAGCAAGTATCCGGAGAGCAACTGTCGCCGGGAAGCAGGTGTCGCGGGAGCAACTGTTGGTAGGGAGCAACTGTCCGGGGAGCAACTGTCGCTGGAGAGCAAGTGTTTCAGGAACAACTGTCGCGGGAGCATCTGTCATGGAATCGATTATATTATAGCTGAGATTTTTCTCTCATAATGCAATAGAACGAAGTATTTATGATTGTTAAAAAATGAGAGAAGTTACATCATATTAGAAGACTCATCAACTGAATGATGAATAGTAACAGAAACGAGTTAAAACTTGTCGTGAAAATTTAGCGGGCATTTCATGACAGATTATGGCGACGATGCAATATTATTACACGTCATCAGATATAGATTGATTATAGACAAGTTAACAGAAAGTTAACTTATGGTAGCTGGATTAGTCAAGAAGACTTACTAACGACTATTGTTTATTCGAGTAGCTTTGAACCGAAAATTTTGTTTTGTAAATTCTTTAAATCAAATAGTCCTGTTCTTATGTATAATGCTGATAGTGGTATGACTAAAGATAACAGCTATTATATAGAATATTGTTTGAAGCGTTTTGTTAATGATATATAGAAACAAACAGAGATATCAAATGTAAGCATTACAAATTTTCTTAACATTCATCGATAGTTTCATACTTATCCAATGCTATTAATTATTTCACAGCAGAAATCATCAACATAATGAATGTTACATCCGTCGTGTTCGACAGATTTGATAATGCATGATCTTTGACTAAATAATTATATCTAACGCAGTTTTAGTGATTAAATAAATGAACCTTGATTTGCTTATGCGCTTTCCAAGATAGTTAAAAATATTTCAGAAAACAGAGTTCAAACAAGTTTTAATATATTGTTAAAAAGAATCGGACTTTGTATCAATATTCATACCAACTATCTTGAACATTTAATAAAATAAAATTACAAAGACTTGTTTATTTTTATATTTTTTAAGCAGTATTATTAGAATCTTTCGTCAACTATAAGCAAAAATAACTTCCAACATAGTAAATACATGGATTTCTTAAAAAAATAAATTATGAATTATTCGATGTTTGACTCATCTACAATGTGTGACACATCTAATTTTGGATTATTCATGAATTTTCAAATAACTGCCATGATGAAGATTTTTTTATCGACATATTATTTGCTATTTATAATAAAGCAGCAGGCTACACGACTTTGTCTACAACTATAAGATCAAACATTATGTTCCTAATCTTAGTATAATGCTTAGTAGTTTATTGTGCTATGCTGTAACACTAACATCTATACTTAATCACTCTTTCGATACAGATTATATGTTCCCTTCAGATTATTTGTAAAATAGAACCAAAAATTCAGGTTTTCTTTTTATTTACACATTACTATACGAGTTTCTTCATTCAGATATCGTTTTCTTTTCTATCCTTCCACCGAATGTATTTGCTTTTTCCATTACCATACACAATCGTCATTTTTCTTATCTCTTCTTTGCTCAAGAGTTAATTTTTCTGTAACTCTCAAATACATCCAATGCCATTGATAGTATTGTAAAACGGATTGTTCGAAAAGAAACTATGACTAAAAGAGCAATGTAAAACAGTAGTTGATTTCGTAATTCTTACCAGAAGCAAAACCAATATCGCCATTTTCCATGAAATAAAACAAGCAGCAATTGATGCATCAGAACAAAAATTGCAATGAGTATTCAATGATACAAGATCTGTTTGAGATACACAAAGATTACATCATGTAACTGCTGTACGTAAGGATGTCATTGAATGTCGCCCATATAGTCAATCGACACGTTGTTGTACAGTAAATTTTTGAATATCATTTAGATTAAGAATAGATTTTTGTATGAAAGCGTTTTCGTCATATATTTATGACGAAAAATGTGTCTTTTTTAAATAAATAAGCTAGTTTCATTATATTTTTCATACCGAGTTGTTGAAGAATCGTTTAACCAAAGGTTTGGTTCATTAACTTTGAAACTTAAAAAATTTTAAAAAAATCCTGCCGAATGCGTTACCGAAGGACTTTAGTAATAACTTCTTATGCAAATAAACTTTCGAAAAGCAGATCTTGTGGTTATCACATTCATCATCTTAGCTATGAGTTCATATCAAAATATTTTCTTTAACGCACAAAAATTCGTAGAAATATAAACTTCTTTGCGTAGGTGTGATGATAAGGAGCCGTTTGAATGAATGCCTTACCACAGTTTCCTGAACCTCTAAAACTGCGATAGTATTATCGAATAAAGCCAAATTTTTAACATAAATAGATCTTCCAATAATCTCTCAGCAGTATAAGTTTCAGCTTGTTATTATGCATGACTATTGAGTTATGAGAATCAGGAATTCAAAAATGGGTGACCGCATTACCATGTGGACACGCTGAGTACTAAAAGATTTCTATTAGTCTCAATACTTATGAATGAAAGATTTTTTGGCAAAGAATATGATGTCTTATGTATTTTTCTAAATTAGGTAATACTTTTTGGAAGAAAATTGTCTTTCTCTTAAAATTAGGTGAAACATATGTACTTTTTCAACAATTAATTAAAAGAATTCATGTTTTTTTTTCTTACACAATGACTTATTTTGATGAAAAGGGCATGACCAGTTTAGAAAATCGCATTTGCAGTTTTCGACTAACGAATACAAATTTTCTACAAAATCATTCTCTATATTGATAAATAATTGTGTTTTTAGTGATTGCTTATCGAACAAAATTATTGCATAAAATACTAAGAAAATTAATATGTATAGAATGTCTTTTATAAGCGGGATATATTATATCTAGAATACTAGATTCGAATGACTTCTTTGACACTATCCGATAACCCAATTAATAATGTGCATATTCAAGAAAATTTCTCTTCTGGAAGCATTAGAGGAAACATACATTACGTAAAATATAATAATAGAATGTCTTATCAAAAAATCTTATTCTTGTAAATATTCACATTTGTTTCATGTGAAGTTTATTTTAACTTTTATATCTGTGACAATTTTTCAGTTTTTATGCTAACTTTTCTAGGTGGGACAGATGAAACTTGGGCCGACTGTATATTATCAATCAATATAATAAACAATATCACTTTTTTGCATCATTACAATTTTCGTTCATCTTTTTATTGTTCATGTCAATTTATGTTTTATTTCGAACATCAATTAACATGCTTCCATTTCAAAGTTGATTGTTTCTTGATCATCATCTTCGAAACACACGATTTATATGGTATGCAAGACAATCCAGCTATACATAATTTCACTCAAAAATGTTCATTAGATGTGATACTTATGTTGAGATTGTATGAAGTCGAATTAAGCAATACATTGACAGGTGAAATCATCGGTCAACTTTTTATGATATTCAAAACAAACTATGTTTCAACAGAATATTCATTTAAAAAAGAATTTCTATAATTCTTCAATTTCATTTTATATACAATACTAGACAATTTTGTTTTAAGTATCACTTTCTCATAAAGTTGATTTTTGAGATTCTGTTTCAATCAAAATTACACTCAGTGTTCATACCATATTCAAAGAAAATTTCATCTCATAATGTCAAGTCATAGTGGAACTCGATATATAACAATCTGAATTAGTTAATTTTTCTTCGACAAAAAAAGTTTTTGGACGATCTTTTAAATTGAATATTTTTTACAATTGTTCAAAAGAACTGAAACCATATAAATAGAAGGATCAATTTATGAGGTACATTTTAATAACTAAAACTTTCTAAAAGTAAAATATCTATGAAGTGAATTGGTTAACTATATGATAGACAATCCATAATGCCGATGCGACTTTTATCACTTTTATATATTGCGTAATTTTTCTTTCCAAATATCATATTCGAAAAGCATCTGACGCTGCATAATGTAATTAGAAGATAATTTAAAGTTTCCTTAAAACTTTTTTCGGTTTTGAGAGACCATTTTCTGAAATATTTTCAGTGTCAGACGCTCTTTTGAATGTAATTTTTGAAAAAAAAATTACTCAGCTATCTGGAAACGATAAAATTTCCATAAACACTGTCAATTGTCCGTCATAAAATAAACATGTCACTTCATGAACATTTTGCTTTTAGAAAGCTTTAGTTATCAAAATATAGTTAATGTTTTATTCCTTCTATTTATATGGTTTCAGTTCTTTTGAAAAATTCCAAAGGAACTAATATGAACATTGACTCTACCATTAACAGAAACTGCATCTGAAAAGTCAACTTTATGAAAAAGTTATATTTAAAAACAAAATCATCCGAAAGTGTTGTTCTTTATTGTATATTGATACTTAAATCGTTCTTATTTTTGTACTGTATTTCTTGATAACAAAAGTCAACATAATTAAGCAAGAATATTAATTATCAGTTATTAGAGAAACAATTTACGTATCAAATATATTTAATATTATCATCACTAAGACGGCCATTTCCAAAATCTATTTCTTTTATGTTCCTCTTTACTGATGATTCACAAATAGTACGATATCTATTGCTGAATATATTGTCCAATAGAATCACTATTTTCTTCCGGCTGAGTGGTTTGGGTCTAGCCAGCGTTATATAGTGCTTAGTTATTTTTTCTTCATAATGTATTAATGGAGAACGAGTCGTCTGTTATTCGCCTACGACGAAAACTCAGTGAATTATCACAAGAATATTCAAAAGAAAAACAAGTTCAACCACGAAGTAAATCTGCTAATGGACGACTTCCCGTCCCAGATCAAAATGCTAGTTTTCGTTATCGACGAATGAGACGAAAAGTATTTAAAAAAAAAAAAAAAGAACAACATTTCTCCAGTTTAAACTACAAAGAAAAAGATGTTTTGAATATTTAGGTTGATGTTCTTCGTACACAAATTGATGCTGTCATAGATGATAATCATCTTACAACAACTGATATTAATAATTCACAAAAAGAAATGATTCCAACACGTGATAATAATGATGTATCATTAAAAAAGAAACTGATAATAAGTGATGATCAAAATCTTGTCACAAGTGAACTTATTCAAGTACTACATAGTAAACAAACAAGAATTGATGAACTCGAACAACGTTTAAAACAAGTTGAAGAACAAGAATCTCAATGGAAGGTAAATCAAATTCATATTAATTCGTATGACAATCTGAAAAGAATTTTTGTCTTATTTTTTTTTTTTTTTAGATAAAATATGAACGTGAATGTAATCGTTGTGAATTATTACAAACAAGAATTATTGAACTTGAACAAGAATTATTAAATAGAAAATATCAATCGAAAATTCTTGGTCAATTACAAACAGATGTTAAACGACTTCATTCAGCTTTTGATGCCTTAGAAGTAAATTTAAAAAAAATAAAATAAAAATAATTACTTTTTTTTTCTGTTTTTATTCTTAAATAGGTAGAAAATACTCAACTTAATGTTCAATTGTCATTTTCACGTAATACACATCTATCATCACAACTTGATAAATTTCGACATGGTAGATATAAAACTTTAAATTTATCAAATAATTTATTTTTTTTTTTGTTTTTCGTGTTAAGAATTAGCACATACATGTCATGAATCATTATGCTAAATCAGATATTATTGGCTAAATTATATATATTCTATCATCTACGAAATGGAAATTAGTTTTTACTAATTAATTATATTTGCATCTTTAACATATCACTATAATGCCTTATACATTATTGTTTTCTTTTTTCTGAAGTTATTTCTTTTTGTTTTTATTTACGTATTGAAATAATATTTGTCAGACTAACTAAATGCTAGAATATGATGTAAAATGAATTTTTGTTGATTATAATTATTCACATAAGTCGAAGGAGATACTTTGATTAATATAAAGTCTAAGTATTGGAAAAATGCAATTTCTTTAAAACAAAACAATATTATGAAATATCAAAACGATGATATGAACGTTGAATTTATTTGCTTATCTCAAAGTTTACTAAATACAAAAACAAAATGCTATTACTATTTCGATAATTTATTATAACTAAAATTTTGTGAGATCTAAATCTAAAAATAAATTGATAATTGACATAGAAACATTAGCAAATACAGAACAAATAAGCCTAATATCTTTTTCAAAGAACATGCGATGAAAACAACCATATTACTATCTAGATAAAATCAGTCAAGTCAAAGAATGATGTAGTATCGAGTGATAACAGATAATGATCTTATCTTTTTATAAGCGCAACATTTTGTTTTCAAAAGAATTGTCCTTTTCATACTATTCCTTTCGTTACATAATTTTTTTTTTCTACATTAAAACTCAATGAATCCTTATATTAGCTATTTTTAGAGATGGGAACCAGTGACGAATTGAGAGGTGAACGATGAAGCGATCGATCTCACCTTTTCTAAAAATCCTCAGTTCATCACTGATAGGGACATGTAAAAAGTAACTCATCTATTTTTGCATGTGGCTTATGAGGTGTAAATTATATTTAACCTTGTTATGAGAGATATCATATTCGGAGAAAGACAAGAAGAAAATGAAAGATATGAAGGCAGTGCTTGTGACGCAGATACTATGAAAATTTTCTCGAATACTCTTTTTGGATTGCTTTCAAGAGATTATATACAAATTCCAATGAATTATACTATAAAAAAAATAATTAAAAACAGATGTAGCTTTTTTTTGTATACTACGGTAACGAAATGGCTATGTCAACTATTTAAAAGAAACATAAATTCTTTTCATTAGATCTCAATTTTATCAAAACATATCAATGAAAATATTAAAAAAGAAAACAAAAAAGATTGCAAAAGCACTTAAATATGTTCTACATATTTTCTTAGTTTATATCTTACATCTTCATCATGATGATAAAGCATAGTGATGTGACAAAATAACAAGTTACACATATTGATATTATACTATTTAACTAAGGTGATGACTTGATAAGAACATTTGAATTAAAAATGAGTTGTGAAGAAAAACCACGTTCTTCGTCCTTAACTGAATCATTACCATCTGATGATCGTGATTTATCAAGTTCCATAGTTCTTCGACATGTTAAAAATTTTAAACGACTTAAACCATTAAATTTTTCTTTATTACGTTGGAATCTTCTTTGGTTATTTGTTATATTAGCCTTTTTTACATTACCTATTTGGCTTCGTTTTGCATCTCAATCATGTCAAGCTACATATTATACTATGTTATCAATATTAATTTGGTTAGATCTCGTTTGGTTTCTAGCATTAATATTTTCTATATATGCATTAATTAAATTAAAATATGGAATGTTAACTGATCATAAACAAACTTATCCAGCTGATGTACCATTAGTTCATTTACTTATATTAACAATATATAATGATGAAATGGGTGTTATTTGTCGTACAGTTGATTCACTTGCTGAACAAACTGAATCTAAACGTATTGTATTAGTTATAGCATGGGAATCTCGAACACCAGATCGAGAAGAACGTACTGAAACTATACGTCAACGTTATTCTGATAAATTTTTTTCTATAATTTTTCCTGTTCATCCATTTGGTCTTGAAAATGAAATAGCATCAAAAGCAGCTAATGCTAATTGGGGTGTAAGAGCAGCTATAGGTTATATAATGGAAGATGAAGAAAGAAAAAAAAATATTCAACATGTTATGGTAACAACATGTGATGCTGATACATTATTTCATCCGAAATACTTTGAAGCTTTATCAGCTGATTATTTAAGGTGTGTTAAAACAAATGATCCTAGTGTACATCGTACAATATGGCAAGCACCACTTTTTTATAATTGGAATTTAGATCAAAATTCATTTCCAGTTCGTATAACAGGTCTTGTTCGTTCTTTAATGACAATGGGTTTACTTATTCCATATAATGTTAATCCAATGTCATGTTTTTCATTTTCATTAACACTTGCTGTACGTGGAGGTTATTGGCATCCACAAATATTTATGGATGATGTTGGTTATTTATTAACAGTAATGATTGGTACACAAAGACGTATACGTATACGTCTTTTACCTGTTCCTGTTCGATCTGGACCAACATCTGGTCATTCATGGTTGAATGATGTTAAAGAATGGTATATTCAAGTACGCAGATGGGGCATTGGTATGAATATTTTTGTTTTCTTTTTTTTTTCACGAAACATGATCTGGGTTCGGCAGACACGTTAGAAATTGTTCACCAGTAGAATCCATTGGGTCCAAGTCCAACAAATTTCAATCGGTCGGATCTGGGCCTAGATTCAAAAATTCTTGAACCTGATATGCTCCACTCACTAGAGGCATTCATCGTAATGTCTCATTACTATCTCCTTACATTTCTGAAGGATGAAGTAAAAGAATGCTGAAAAAGAAATGTATCCCAAAATATCTAGAATACAATAATTTTCCTGAGATTAGCAAGAGTAGCTGTATTGTGTTTCATATTTTAATCTCGCAAGGACTATGTTAACAGTTTTTTTATATTTAATTTTTCTTTTAGGTACAGCGGATAATTTTCATTATTTTGTTGTTAAAATTCCAAATTTACCAATATTAGCTTCATGTATTTTTGCTATTGGTTATTTTCTTTATTATGGTGTTATACTTTGTAGTGCAAGTCTTTTTAATGTATCATCGGGATTTTTTCCATTACTTTGTCCAAATTTCGAATTATTTTGGTTACCAAAACCATTTCAACCTTATCATTTACATCTATTAATTGCTGTTATTATACCTCAATTACTTTATGGTGCTTTATTTATTTTAGATGCTATTTGGTGTCGATGGACATTGAATGTAAAAGAAGATATTTTTATTCTTCGAAATATTCTTCATTGGATTTTAACACCATTTACATTAATTGCATTAAGTTTAGTTCAATTATGGTCTTATATTGTTTTAGCTATACAAGGAAAAAAAGCTTGTATTCATAAACTAGCTGCTAAAGCTACATTAGCTCAAATAGAGAGTATTGCATGATGTTGTATTTATTTATATTTTTATATAATGAAAGCAAAAAAAAATTTTTTTTTTTTTTAAATAAAGATTTTTTTTTTATTGATAGAATTTGAAGATTCTATTAGATATATTCTAGAATTCATTTTTTTTCTGAAATGTATATGAATTATAAATTTCAAAGAAGACGTTTGTTTTTGAATAATCAATTAAGATTGAAAAAATTTACAATAGGCCAAGGATTTAAATAGACTTCATCAAGTCTACCTACTTGTATTTTTTGAGCAGAAAACGTAGGTATTTCCGTGTAAAACCAAGTATCTTTGTGGCTGAAAGATGAGAAATTGTGATTACATTGTTAATTTTTTTTTTTTGAGTTTATTCATCCGTTTCTTTAAGTTATTGTTCGCATTTTTTAATCGGTTATTATTATCATGGTACATAGATCGTTGACTAATTCTTATTATACATTGATTAATATTTTATATTATTGTAAAATATCTGATGTTTGATATGTTCTCTTCTACTAATTTGTGAAACATATATATTTTCAAAACATTCCTAATTAAAATCAGATATGGTTTGTTTTTCTTTCTAAATGTGAAATGTTTGATTTAATTAACTTATTTCAATTACTATGATTTGTTTTTACTGATAAAAAATCGTACTGTTGACATTTTTGTTATAAATCTAAACGATATAAAACAAATGTTGAATTTTTATTTTTGAATTCAAATCGAATATTAATATTATTGATTTCTAAACTTTTCACTAATAAAAATAATTTTCCAAAAAGCTTGAATTAAAACATATGAAAAGAAAAAGAAAAAAAAATAATAATAATAACTGTCATTCATATTATATTGGTCGAATAGTTAGATGAAAACCATTACTTGCCCAATGTTTATCTCTAATATGTTCTTCGAATGTAACTTGTTCTGCTACATCATGATTTTCTATTGTGTGTTGACATTCTGTACAATATTCATAATAAACATTAGGATGTTGAGTATCAAGATGATGAAGAAATTCTCCAAAACGATATAAAACTGATGATTCTAATCTTGTTTCGAATGGACATGGATGAAAAAGATGTTTTTTTGAAAAATTAATAACAACTTTATGATTTTCATTAGTTCTTTTATTTTCATTTTCATTTTGAAATCGTGTTATTTCTTTTATAAATTGTTCAAATTCATTTGTACGTTCAAATGATCGTACTTGAATATGATCTCGTAATTCATCATTATTATTAATTAATTGTTGACATATATCTTCATATGCTGGATGATGTTCAACAATAAGAATAAAATCAGTATATAATTTATTAATTTGACCAAGTATATATGATATATTAAAATCAATACCAAATTCTGATGTTGGAAAAAAGAAAACACCATGATTACTTGCTTCAATACGTTTTAAACGACGAATCATACCGGGTTCATTATTTGAATAAAATAAAAATACATCACTATTCGATGGAAAATTATCCATAAATCGTGGATATAATGCAAAACTATTTAAACCATTGGCACAATCAATAAGAAAGGCTATTTTTGTTGAATATTGTTGAACAAATGTTGATGGATATTTATTTGTCATTTGTTTTTTATTAATATATAATAAAAATAAATACACAGAATATTTTTTTTTTTGGATGTTTGTGTGTGTATTTAAGAATCTTACCCTGCGACTCAGCAAGTGTGTGTGTGTGTGTGTGTGTGTGTCTGCGCGTATGTCGGTATGCGGTGTGAGACAAGAGAACAACGAAAACACAATTGACTTTATTTTTTTGTCATTGCACAATTCACATAAAAAATACACATGCAGCGTTCGGGTCTTTTTCTTGATGTTTTTATTTCGACGAATTCCGCTTTTTATTTCAAGGCCAAAATAAATGAGTCATCAGTTTTATTTTAACATGGATTGTAGAGAGTAAAGAATCATTTTGTAATCATCAAAAATAATTAAAAAATAAAATATAAAATATCATTGAAAATGTTGATTAATATGTAATTTAAAATAAATTCAAAATTATTTGTCAATCAAAAGAAAAAAAAAAAAATTCATTTATATTATATTGAAACTTAAGTTAATCACATAAATATGTATATATACATATTATCTTCATTTCTTTTTTTTTTGTTTCAATTTTTGTATATTCATTTATCGATTTATTTTTAAGTGTTTGTTATGTATCTATCCTTGAAGTGTGTTCTGCATTTGACTAAAGTATAAATTCATAAGAATAACTTTTTAACATTTTATCCATGATTTATTCTTTTTAATCCCTATTATTGATGTCCATTATCACGTATTCATATAAGTACAATATATTACGGGAAAGTAATTTGTTATCTTATGAATTCATCATGAATGATCGTATACAATAAGAAAATGAAATATCATATTTTGAAATATTGTTGAATTAATGAATGTTGACGGTAAACCAATTAGTTATGTATGAATTCTCTTCATTATAAATATCTATATGCAAATATATATATATATATATTGTATGATATACATATGTTACTTTTCTTTTTTTTTTTTTTTAATTAATTTGAATCATTCAAATTTATAGAAACTTTTGAAATATTGATTATTATGATTAAACAAAGTCAAGAAACAAATTGAGTGTATTAAATTAATTTTTGTACATTTTGTAAGTTTTTTTTCGAAATAGAAAACAACTTTTAGTCTTATTGATAAACAAAAAAAAAAAACAAAATGATTCTATCATAAATCAGATAGTTTCAAATTAAGTTTTATCATAAATTTTTTATGATATAATTGTTATTTTATTATATTTTTCCATGTCGAATCATTATTCATTTTCATCGCTATCGGGATCATTCATTAATATTTATTTGATGTGTAACACATGAAATTATTTGTCGTTCATAATGAATATTACTCAATAAGAATATTCTATTTATGAAATTAGTTCATTAAAGTTTATTTTATTTTTCTTTTTTAACAAAAAAAAATGTGTAACTATTTGACAATAAAAACAAAAAAATATCCTGTGATCTTTATCACCTATTTGATTAACAAATATTTTTCACGTTCGTTGTCTAGTCTAAATAAATTTCCGGTACTTATTTTTAATGGTCATGGTTAAAAATAAAAAAGATTTATTTATTTATTTTGTCAAAATAATTCTCTATTGAACTGCATAACCAATTGATATAAAATATAATAGCTTTTGTTATGGTTAGTCATATGGATCAATTGACATAAACAACATTGTTATCGATTTAGCTAACATAATGATGAGTTGATGATTGAATGAATTAAACCCTTAGGCGGTTCTTTTTCTAAATGGTCTTATAACAATTGAGTAATCGATACGGTTGAATCTATTTTTATGGACATTCCATTTTCGATCATTCTTCATCGTTCAAATGATCACTCATGACTTCTTCGTTTCGTCTTTTTTTTTCACACGACGATGACGACGAAAAGGAAAAAAAGAATGAATGAATACACTAATTTCATATGGTCAACCAATAGGTGCGAGAGAGTGACAGAGAGAGAGAGAATCGACGCGTCATTCATATATATATATAAATTGAAACTTGTTAAAAATTAGGCTCATTTTATTTGTCCGTAACGTCTGCTGTCTATAAAACACATAAAAACGACAATGATCATTATCATGTGGTTTGTTCTTATAGCCACTTTAATTTTATTTCGTAAGTATTTAAATTTTTAAATTTAACAAAAGAAAAAATTTTCTTCTCTGATAATTTTTAGCTTTTACTAATTCTTTTCATATATCAAATCTTTGTCAAAATAAATGTTTAAATAATGGTACATGTATAATAAATTCTGAAGATAAACGTGAATCATGTTTATGTTCAAAAGCATTTTCTGGTGATCGTTGTCAAATAAATATTGATGAATGTTCAAGTTCACCCTGTCGTTATGGTGGTTTATGTATAGATGGTCTTGGTGAATTTATATGTTCATGTCCAGAGGGTAAAAAAAGACTTTTCTTTCTTTCAATTATTTTCATTATTCGATAAGATGTGCACATCCGGATGTCATCCTATTCACATGTAGACAATAGAATGTACATATAATATATGTTAAGGTTTCATTACACTTGACAAACGTTTTTCTTTTTCTCACACACAATCGGATGAGTGATTTGCAATTCTCTATTGAATTGAATACACATATATATATATATATATAAAAGAGATGTATATGTACATTTGTTGTTATACTTGAAATCAATAAGTACTCTATGAATGTTCAAATGAGAGTGAAACAAATAATTCAGATGATATTTGAGAATTTTTGAAATGAAGTGGAACAAATAGGCACGCGTATTATTAACACATGGAAATATTTCTTCCCATAATTATTCTATATAAATGTATAAGATAAAGATCAATATCTCACACGTATTTATTTGATTGAAAACAAAAAGAGCATCATACCTAAAGTTAGCGGTGTGCGTGTCGTCGGTTTAAAGTAGCGGTATATCAAAGAAGATGCACATGTCTGTGATGAGATCGTAATCTCACGGTTTATTCCCACCGTATGTTTTTCTTTTTTATTCTTCTTTTTCTATCAAGTCTTTGCGATATCCTGTTTTTATTTTTTTGTCTATCGGCAATAATAATAGATTTGTTTTTATTTTTGTATATAATTAAATAAAATCTTATACATATACTTTTATCTTTTATTCAGGATATGAAGGACGTTTTTGTGAAATTCCAATTGATCCATGTCAAAATAATCCATGTGAAAATCAAGGCACTTGTATACGTACAATATATAATAATAATTTTCGTTGTGTTTGTCCAACAAATTATTCAGGTCGTTTATGTCAAATATTAATAAAAAATTTTTGTTCATCATCACCATGTTTATTAAATGCGACATGTGAAAATTTACCTCATGGTTATCGTTGTTATTGTTCATCGGATAATGATGATTTATGTGATAAAAGTAAAATAAAAAATATAACTTGTTCAATATCATCATTAAATAATACAAATCAATGTATATATGGTACATGTCTTAATGGAAAATGTAATTGTTTTCCTGGATGGACAGGAGATTTTTGTTCGGAAGATATTAATGAATGTAAAACGAATCCATGTAATAACTTAGAAACATGTTATGTAAGTATTGTACAAGTTAAAATTTGCAGACAATTTTTCAACAATATCTCAAAATTTATCCCGTGAAAAGTGACGAGGGCTAACCCTTTCCACATTGAAATTTATGGTTATGGATGATTAATAGCCGATTATATATGTTGTCATTGATTGTAGAGATTGAACCAATAATCTGTCATTGGAGAAGAAAATACTGCATGAAGAGCTTCTTCCGATGTTTCTTCCTAATTTCAATGATATTTTTTTCCTATAGACACTACATGGTGTTCTAATAAGAAATGTAAAAGGCTTTGAATTCTTATTAAGATATGAATAACCTATTGAATTTTTATTCAGATGGGTCTAGTTATTCGGAAAACTCATTTTCAAACTTTTATCTGAAACTTTATGCGAACAGAGAACTCAACTAGAATAGTTTCCATTAAAAAACTTACAAATTGTCAACAAAGTCTCTTCGATATATGAGGTTACTCAAAAAAGTGCACATTGTATAAACTATCCATGTAACAGTATATCTTGAAAGTATCATAGCTGAGGAAGACTTTGTTCAACATTTATAAATTTTTCTTTTATGGAAGTTAGTCTTATAGAGTTCTCTATGTGTAAAGTTTCAAGTAAAACTTCGATAGCTTAGTAAAAGTTCAATAGAAATCGGAATCTTTTTACGATGTTTATTTGAGCACTATATAGTATCTATAGGCAAAAAAAAATCATTGAAATCAGAAGAGGACATTTCTGTAGACCTTCTATGATAAGAGATTGTAATTTTGCAAAGCAAAATATTCGTATTCATGACTATAGAAGAAAAGATATACCTTCATTTCGTTGGTATCGAAATCAATCATATGATACTCTTTGTAATTGAATATTTTGTTTTTTTGTATTATATATTTTAGAATACTCCAGGTTCGTATATATGTTCATGTCCACCAGAAACAACAAATAAAAATTGTCAAAATATTCAATGTATCGAATCATCCTGTTTAAATGGAGGCATATGTGCTCGAAAAGATAACGGTAGAACAAGTTCATTGAATATATTTGATTATTTGTCAAAAAAAAAAAACTCATAATAATTTTAGGTATTTCATTT
Source organism: Rotaria sordida (assembly GCA_905250125.1). Classification (NCBI taxonomy): domain Eukaryota; kingdom Metazoa; phylum Rotifera; class Eurotatoria; order Philodinida; family Philodinidae; genus Rotaria; species Rotaria sordida. The sequence goes on from CAJNOL010000213.1 coordinate 21,413, forward strand.
TGTCAATGTCCAGCAAATTTCTATGGTCATCATTGTGAACTTCTCGTTGTAAATACTCGTCATAATCAAGCAACAATTGATACATGTTTAATAAATAATTGTTCATTAAAACGAAATAATAATCGATGTGATCATGAATGTAATTTTGCACAATGTCAATTTGATAATTATGAATGTACATTAAAACGTGATCCATGGGATTTATGTCCAATAGAAGATTGTTGGCGTTTATTTCGTAATGGAGAATGTGATGAAAAATGTAATATAAAAGAATGTTTATTAGATGGTTTTGATTGTGATCGACAATTATTAACATGCAAGTAAGTTGAATAATTAAATGATTATATTTAATAACACTAATTTGTTTTTTAGTGTAAGTTATTGTCAATCGAAAATATTAAATGGTATATGTGATCATGAATGTAATAAAATTGGTTGTGATTATGATCGTGATGATTGTTTACCAATACAAAATGATGGTTTATTAGGAACGATTATATTACAACTTGAAATAAATAAAGAAATATTTGAAAAACGAAAAGAATTATTTCTTCAAAGATTTAGTAAGAGAAAACAATATCGATGTATGAATTTTTATTTATTTTCTTTTAAGGTTCAATATTAAATAGTCCAGTGAAAATTTCATTAAATAAAGATGGAAGTGAATTAATCCTACCTTGGTATAAAGATGGTAATGATAAAACAAAACCTATTGGGTATGTACTGTTTTTTGTTAAGACATTTCGTCATTCAAATTCTATGAAATTTTCAATGCTATACCATAGCGTTTTGTAGGTAGAGTTCGACGGTTTCGAGCCACTGGAATCATTAAATCTATATTGAGAAATCTTCATTTGTTTTGTTGTTGAGATTAAAGATTTCAGTGTATATGAATAATATTGGAATACATTGTGTCTTTAATATCGAAAATTGAATATTTCTCAAAATACGTTTAAAATTTTTGTATTGAACGGTTTTAGTTCCATGTGGTATTTCGGAATTGCCGAACTCTATTTTCAGAAGATATTCAACAAACAAATGTCAAAAAATAGCTCATTCGACAAAGGAAAATTCTTTGTTGACCTTCATTTCATATACGTGTTATGTGAAAGAACATGTCAGGATTAGGATGTCCTTCGTTTTTATCAGACATGTTATTTCAAACAAAAGAAAAAGAAGTAATTGGCTACAATGAAGCTTTTTCGAGAATTCTAAGATGCGCGAGCTTTATTTTAAACAGTATATTTTTTCAAGTGGTTAGTGCAGAAATTATCAATAGTTTTTCTAAAAACTTACGGTCCCAAAATAAGAAATATCGTTTATGAACGATCAAACCTCTGACTGTCTTCTAAAATAATTCTGATGAAAAAGTTGACTAATCTTATGTGAGAAAGCTTAAACTTAGAAAGTGAAAAAAACTAAATTCTTATGTTTTGAAAATTTTTAGTATAAAAATTTATATAACAATATTAAAAACATGTAATTCATCTATATCATCAAATTGTCAATTTGATAATGTACGTCAATCTGTTGATTATCTTGGTGCATTACAACAAAATGGTGAATTAGCTCAACGTCTTCAAATGCCAATATCTGATATAAATATTCTTCCTGATAATGTACAACAAATAAATGATAAATCAAAATATGTGTATATATCTATTATTATACCATGTTTTCTTGTATTAACTATTCTTGTTGGTTATGGTTTAATACAACGTCCAAAACGTTTTATAAAAGCACCTGTTTGGTTTCCATCAATATTTATTGATGAAAATAAACGTGAATTATCATGGATAAATCGTACAAAAACAAAAAATACAAATTATGAATTAACAAATAATAAACGACAAAAAATTGAACATAATTCATTATCACCTGATTGTGAAATAATACCAACAAATACATTAAATATACCAGGTGGTCCAAATGGTGATATAAATGTATTAGAATTAGAAATATCACGTCGTGATCCATATGGAAAATATGAAGCTGATGAAGAAACAAATTTAAATTTATATATTAATCATGGTGCTGATATACATTGTCGTTTAGGTACAAATCAAGAAACATTATTACATTTAGCATGTCGTCGTCGTCGTTTAACAGCTGTACGAGTTTTAATAGCACATGGTTGTGATCCAAATGTACGTGATATATATGGTGCTACACCATTATTACGTGCTGTATCAGCTAAAGCATTTGATATTGTACAATTTTTCTTAACAAATGCAAATATATTAAAATTAGATATTAATGCAAGTACATATATATATGAAAGAGATAATGAAGAATTACCTGGTGATAATCCATTACGTAAAGCAATACGAGCACATTATAATGATATAGCTGAATGTTTATTAATAGCAGGTGCTGATGTTGATGCAACTGATCGTTGTGATGCATCAGTTGGTGGAAATGAAACACGTATTGGTAAGATAAATAAATTTAAAAGATAACACATGTTTCAGAAGATATTGCATTACATCTCAGTGAATTTTGTTTTCTCATAAAAAAGAAAAAAACTTTTTTATACCGAAAGATGGAGAATTTCCAGAGCTACAAAATTGTTCAGTTTATTTCTCAAACAACTTGATTTTGTCAGCGCAAAATTTAGAAGAAGAAGAAGAACGTCTACTTAGTTTAACAACGACAGAGAAGAAAAAAAAACCTCATGATAAGTTTTTAAGAAAGGTTCTAGTGAATTTTTAACTATTTCACAAAATTCCTCTGAAAATTATGCATGTTTGAGAATCTTAGAAAAAATACATATTTGGAAGAAACAATTTTGAAGTAAAAAATAGATGCAGAAGCATCAGAAAAAGGCCTTTTCTGATTGATCTATCCGATTGTTGTTAACTAATGCGAAACACCATAAATATTTTCATGGTTCAATGTAATATTTATACTATTTTGTTTAGAATTAAATTTTGCATCCGATAGCATAGAAATACATATTTTATAGAGCACGTCTGGCTTTCAAAAACATGATTTCTCAAAGTGGGATCAAAATTACGAACAGTCACATTCTTGTAAATACTAGTCTCGGGAAATTTGAAAAGATCATTAAAGTATAAAATTCTCTATCTATTAATATTAAGTAATTTACTTCTGACATCGGCTTCGATGAGTAAAGGCATTACACAGATCAATAAATGTCAATAGAGAATAGGAAATTACAATGAAATGAGCGACGAGGGATGATCTCCAAGTGTGACGTGCTGATTAAGATGATATTTTGCCCATAAGTAGGTCTCAATGAGATTAGAAGAAGTCTAAAAGACATCGTCACCACATGCTAGCATTCTTGACTTACGATTCTATCTCAGGCGAAACATATTAAATAATCTAGTTATAAAATTTTGCGCATCGATAGATCTTATGGTGGTTTGAATGCCCTAAAAATTTCAACAGAAAATACAGGAAAACGGTTGCTACTCAAGAAGAACAATGTATGGACACGAACCGTTTAAGACTTCTTCTAGTCTCACCGAGACCTACTCTTGTAAATAGATGTGAATCTTTTAAATTCCTTATCTTTTAGCATATAAAGAGTACTTTTTATGCATAGGACGTAATAGAAAAAAAAAGGTGTCAAGATTTAGGAGAATTTTTTTTTAGGACACTTATTATAAACGAATTGAGAATTATAATAAATAAAACTTTTGTTTTTTTCTTGCAGGTCGAACAGCTTTACATTATGCAGCTGTTGAAGATAATATGAATGGTGCTTTATTATTATTAAAACATGGAGGTAATATTGAAGCACAAGATGAACATGTATGTATTTCTTTTGCGAAGTTTTTTGTTTGTCAATGTTTGATTATTATAAATTTATTTAGCTTGAAACACCATTATTTAAAGCAGCATATAATTTATCATTTGCAACATGGGAAGTTTTAATATGTCGTGGTGCAAAAAGTCAAATAGCAAATGAAGATGGTTATACACCAAAATCTATAGCAATGAAACAAATTGGTGCTGGACCATTTCGTTTTGGACCTGATAGTGATGAAGTATTAAATAATATTAAACCAAAATCAGATGCTGAAAAACATTTTATACAATGGTTAAAAAATGAATGTCCACCTAATTGTCGTAAGTTTTTTTATTTTTTTTCATTGATTTTATTTTTTTGTCTTTTGAATTGATTTTATAGATCTTGAATCAATAAATCCAAAAAAAGAAACAATAAGAAAAAAAAATATTATAAAAAAGAAAACAAATTTTATTCATCATTATCCTCAAACAACACAAATTCTTAATAATAATTCACATCCACCTCCAGTACTACCACCACCACCATATACTATGACAAATTGTTATCAGCAACCATTTTATAGTCAATATTCTATTCCAACATCTTATTCACATGTTGAACATTTTCAACCATCACCACCACCATCATCACAATGTGAAATAGCTGATCAAGAATTATACTTTCAATTATCATATCCATCATTTAGTTTATAATTTGTTTGTTTGTTTTTTTTTTTCGTTTTGTTTTCTTTACTACTCTCTCCCGTGTCCCGGTGATTGTATCATTGTATAATATTAAATAAAGCAATTCTATTTAAACAAATAATAAAAAATCATATCGAAGATCATATTACAAATATTTATTTCTTTTCTGTTATTTGATATCTAGTATTCTTATCAATTAAATTCATGTATATTATCAATAGTAAGAATAAGAATACATATACATATAAAGAATGATAATATCAACTACTTTTTGCCTTTAAGTATATATATATATATATAGATAATATGACAGTGAATAATGATTCATCATCATATACAAATGATCCTGACATATCTGTAGAAGCAAATCCTTCTTTAATTTTTGCCTCAATATGGATTTTACGTTTGGCATGTGCATCTATTGCATTTTTATGTCCATGGGCAAATTATAAATTGATAAAATTATTTCAAACACGTCGATTTTATAAAGAATCATCAGCTAAATGGTATATAATATTCAAAGGTGTATTCGATATTACATATATATCGATAACAGTTCCAATTATAATTTGTCTTACATATGATATTGATTTAATTCATCGAAATATTCTAACATGTAAATTAATAACATATGCACACTATTTATGTGATGATTTAATATCAATGTTACTTACATTATTATGTTTTGATCGTATGTTACGAATAACATGTGGTTATCATTTTCGTCAACGTTTTTCATTAACTATTTGTATAATAACAACAATATTTTTTACAATTATTCATATTCATCATTTAATACGTTTACAACATCGTAATGGTTTTTGTCATAAAATATATTTAAGTATATGGAGTTATGATTTTGATATCTATTATTCATTAGTATATACATCAATAACATGGTCAATTATATTTATATCATTAATAAATTTAACAGTTAGTATTTATTGTGATCGAGTAAGACGTTCAGAATTAAAAAAACCAACACAACAACAAGAACAACAACTACAAAAAATAAGTCAAATTTTCTTAAATGGTACTAATTCAAGTGGATTTAATAATGATCAACTTGAATTACTTGATAATACAGGTAGAATTAATTAAAAATTTCACGGAAATTTTTTTTTTTTTTTTTTTTCTAATAATTTATATTATTTTATAGATGATATCGAATCTTCAATAGAATTAACTATTGAACAAGAAAATTCTAATAATGAATCTTTTGAAAAAGAACAACAAGATAATATTGATTTACAAATAACTGTATGTGTTATAATAGTATCGGCTAGTTTTCTGGCTTGTAATTTACCAAATTTTATTATATTTATTGTAAAATTTATTTATGAATCAACTTTTTCAACAATTGGTCATATATTTGTTTATATATCAATTTTTCCATTATTTATTGCTCATACAATAAGTTATTTTATTTATAATCATTTAGCTGCACGTCTTTTTCCTAATAATTCATTTTAATTTATTTATGTTAGTATTTCATCAACAAAAAGAAACTGATTGTTGATTGATTATTCTTTTCTTTTCTTTTTTTTTTGTTGTTTCTATAATAAAATATATTCTTATCTTCATATTTATTTATTTTAGCTCGATTCAAAAGAATAAGAAAAAAAACAAGCCGAATTAATTCTTCACAAATAATTCATTGATATTATATAGACAGTGCTTTCAAAAAGATAAATATAGTGATTTACTTATTCGATAAAAAAAACACACACAATCTGTTCGCAATATATTGATCAAGCATTATTAAAATATTTTTGTTTTTTAATTTCCTATGAATAAATTTAGAAGAATATGACAAATAATTTTGTATGTATTTAAATATGATTATCGTCAAAGTTAATAAACTATGTCGATACGATTTTTTGTTCATTTTCATATGAATAATTTATTGAAAATTAGAATAATTAATTGTTGTATTTTGTAGTAATTTTCATTTAACAAAGTTATTTAGAATGTTCTATATGGCATTGATATTAGATACTTTTCATTTCATTCGATTCCAATGATAAACATTTAGTACAATGATGATTTTATATATTCAAGACTAAGAGTTTATTTCATATCTCAACCTTAGTTGCTTTGAAAAACATTTATCATTAAACAATGTTTCGTTTAAAAAATGCTTGTTTTACATGTAAAGCATAAATCTTATTCGATTTATACCGTATTCGTGATTACTAATAGATAAACTGGTATATGGCAAAGGAAAAAAAAAAACATGGGGTAAAAGTGCAAAGGAAGATTTTCAAAATGGATGATGAAGTCAAGCACATACAATCTTTTACGAATGAGAGATGCTGGAATTATTTTTCTCGTTCGATGAATATTTTTTCGATAAAAAAAAAAAATGAAAAATTTCTAAAAATGGTTGTGCACAATACAAGATCATCCTATCCTAGTTGATAAATTTTAAAAAAAATGATGTTGAGTTCGTCTAGATTATCGTCAATTGATCGATGGTCTTAATAATAAATATTTTAAACAAACAAAATCTTCTTTAACAAATCGATAATTATATATATATATATATCACCTAAACAATATTGATCGAGTACCTACAAATGATAAGAATAAAATGAAAAGTTTTGTTAAACTGATAAAATTACTTTTTATGTAATCTAGCGAAAATGCCTTATGAAAGTGTACTTGATTCATTCACCTTTCATACTGTATCAAATTTTGTTAGTATTTATATTCGAATAGTTGATTAAACTGGTAACCTTTTGTCCTCGAATGATTTATCAAAGGATCATTCGTAGATCGATTACAAAAACTAAACAACGCATAGAATTTCAGGGCTTAAAAAATATGTTTTATAGTAAACTTCATGAGCAATCGATTAATTAAAAAAAAGAGAGGAATATTTCGTTTCATCGCTTCATCCTTAAAATAAAAATCGATAGTTTCAAAAAAAATTAAAATTTTTTAAATAAAATATTTTCTAGCTGCAGGTCATATAGACCTTTGTGGCTTGTTATGTAATATAGATTGATGAAGAGGATTACTAATGATTAATGATTATTTAATAATATGTGTCAAAAAACACATGCATTGTTTCAAAATTAGTTTTTATGTATTTATTTCTTCCTTTCTTTTTTCGATCACTGTAACATCATGGGATATGAACTGCTTTTGCCCATTTAATATTATCATGAGAGAAAAAACAAATCAGGGCTTTTCATATAGTTCAATGTCATTTTTCTACCACATGGTCAATGGAATAACCAAAACTATCTTGCGCGGAAAGGAGAACATTTGATGAATCTAATCATAACATCGGCATATTAGAAAGGTTAATATTCTATTTATAAGATTATTTTGCCATTGGACTTCTCTGGAACCGTTGCGGGAGAATATTAGATTATTTCAGTATATCTATATCTTTTCATGGCTGTTTAATAATAAAAGGAGTTGTGGATTATCGACAAAATTATTTAATAATATATCTCAAGAAAAGTAAAACCAATGTACAAAATATTTTCGTCAATAAAAAATAATCATAGAAAAAGAATTAGAAAAAAAAACATGAATATATTTTAAAAACTAAGATGACATAACTGGTCTGTAAAAGATTGTCGTTGAACAGACATAAAAGATCTTATATATCAAAATGATGACATATTCACTGTGAAACAAATTTTTGAAATAGATTAATAATTTTCATAACCAAATCAACCATGAAACAATTATTCTTAATAAATATTTTCATCGTTTTCTTTTCAATGAAGTTTGAAAGATTAGTTAGTTATTAAGAAATAATAACTGATATGTTGATATATTAAATTTTGCTTTGATAATAATTTAGATTCAGGTATTTAATTCTGATCTTATTGAACAGATTGAAAAGCAAATAAAATTATGTCTTATAGAATTTTATAATGAAGGATATTCATGTTCAATCGGTTAATTTTTTTTTGTTCTTGATCTAACATCATTTCCGAGTTCTATGAAATATACAAATTATATTTAGAATTAAACAATAATTTTTTTTTACTAAGAAGATTTTATCAATCTATTTCAAAATAATACATATTTACTAGTGTTCGACAAGTTTATTCAACATGACAGCTGCAACGCAAGATTGAACCAACGTTGACAAGAAACAAAGAAAAGTTGACAGAATTTAGAATTCAGTAAGAAAAAAAGAGGGATAAATCGATGCGTTTTCGATTCTGTTTCACTAAGATATTGTCATTCATTTGTATTTTATGTTTATTTCAAACAATACATTGATATCGTTTACTTTTCTTTGTTATATATATTTTTTAAAATCTGAATTCTGTCAACTTTTCTTTGTTTCTTGTCAACGTTGGTTCAATCTTGTGTTGCAACTGTCATGTTTAATTATCTGCTCAAAAAATCGAGAAAAGTCAAATACAAGTTTATTTTTAATTTTCATTCAGATTCTTTTCTTATTGATTATGATTGTATTTTATAGTTTTTTGTACGTGCTTTTCACATTAACTCACATCAATCGATGTGATTAATTTATTGAAAAATAAAAAGATATTTTGTGATTTAAAATGCTTTTCAATTGACTATATAATCATGAAGAAATATTTTATTTTACAAATATATCTGCGTAGGTCAAAACATGTAATTTATTCGTCATATTCAAACTTGAAAATTACCTTCATAATTCAAGAAATGGAACATTAGTTAAATTACCTTCTCAACAATCTTTCGCCACGATAGAAGTCTTGTCAAGCAATAGAACGATGCATCGATCGATGATAATGATGATTATTATTACTTTTTCTTTCTCTATTGTTTTCCACCTGCATAGAGAGGTCTGTTATATAGATTAGAGAAACACGAGTTCTACAATCATTTAACAAAGTTCACATGACATGTAAGACTTTCAATAAAAGAAATTGTCGTCTTTTCCTTTTGATATTATAAATAGAGGAATAAAACATCATAAAATTCATTTACATTTCATTACTTTCAAAAGTTCTATTTAGATACGTATTTATCAATATGTATCTCTTCACGATTTTATTTTCCCTTATTTGTCTTCAATTGATATCAATTGTTACTTGTGGATGTATTGGATATGATTTTACTTTTTCTTTCACCAATTATTATTATTATATTTTTTTTTGAAAACTAAAGATACAAATGATGCCAATCAAAATTCGTAGCCGAATACTTTAATTCAATCTTCAACAATATTAGATAACGAAGAAATAATAAATGATGAAGAATATTTTCTTCTGCCACGAGCAGCAGAATTTTTAAGATTTGGTCGACATCTTCATCATTTTCTCGTTTTAATCGTTAAGCTTAACATTCAGTTTGAAGCAATTATTTTGATTTCGTCGATAAGCTCGACCAACTGATTCGATCAATTTTGACCCAAGTCGAACAAGCACGGTCGTATACGGAGAAATACTGCGATATACGGAGAAAAATACGATCGTTTACCATTTTCGTATACGCAGTCCGTATACGGTGATCGTTTTACTCCGCATTTCTCCGTAAACGATCGTATCGCAGTGTATACGGTCACGGCGATATACGATCGTAATACTGAGCCATGTATTACGGTAAAATACGACCATAAACGATCGTATCGATGTCGTATATGGTCGTTTACAGTCGTATACGAAGTCCGTAATCGTCGACCTGGGATATACCACAAGATGCAGCGTAAAAAGCTCTACAATCTAGATAGCAAAGCTTATTTCGATTGTGTACTTTTTGGTTCCAAAAAAAAGCAAAACTTTGTGCGACTAATTTTTAAGATTGCGAAAATCAATCGTGCAGAATTTTGGTTTTTTTGAAAACAAAAAGTACACAATTGAAATAACCTTTACAATGTAGATTGTAGAGCGTTTCACGCTACATCTTATGGCATATGCTGTTGCTTTTAATAAAATGTCTGTAGAGATTAGAATATGAAATGCCATGTGCAACCATTTATTCTGGATCACCCGTTGCCTTTAAAATATAGTGGGACCCACCGGCGGGTCCCATCGACTCGAAAGGGTTAAATTGAAGAAAATATTTTTTTTCTGTTTCATATAGAAGAGTATCTTCTTTGATGTCGTTCAATTCGAAGTTATATCACAAGAATAAGTAGTACAGCATCTGAGCATCATAATTTTACCACTACGTGACAAAAAATACTGAGGTGCTCATATAGTTTTCAAAGATAAGACAGAAGTTCAAGTGATCGTTTGACTGAGACTAACAGTTCAAATTCAATTTTTTCCAGTCAAAACCAAGAGCCGCGTGATGGTCTCAAGATTCGGGGATATTAAGAGGTGTATAAGTAAATGTCTCATAGAAGTAATAGAAAATTCAAAACGTCTTGGAAGTTTTATTGAGTAATAACGAATAATTTTCAATTATTGGAGATGTACAGTTCTCCCTCCCCCCCCCTCAAGCCCCTGCTTTCGTAGCTTCTGATCCAAGCAAAGCTATTTTTCGAAAATAACGATTTTTTTTAAAGCTTAACCAAAGGTTTTCGAAGTCGAAGAACCTGAATCTAAAGATAGCTTGTCAAAATTCTTAAGTCCGACTTTTCGATCAGTGAAAATTCACTTTAAAACAATAGATAAGTTTTATAAAACCTGACTGAATCTTGAGAAATAGGCTTTCTCTAATCGAGAAAAAAACAAACCTGAGAATTTCGACCAAACATCTATAGATTCGGATTCTTCAGCCTCGAAAACCTTTCTTTCTAACTTCATAAAAATTCGTTATTTTCTAAAAATAGTCTTGTGTTAAGTAATGAGTACCATCATTAAGTTTCAATACCAAAAAGTGCTGAATCACTCGAGGTTTTCCAGCTGCACTTCAGTGATATTCTATCCATAGTTTTTGTGTTTAACAGAATTTTCCATAGAGAACAGTCAATAACCTGATAATTCTATTCTTTTAAAATTAATGTTTCTTACAAAATATAAACTTATAGTTCAATTTTGTTTTCTAAAATGATAATTACCAATCAAACAGTTACTTTCCTTTTAGTCTATCATAAAAAATGAATGGAATATAAAAAAATTCTATCTTGCATAGGTTCCTTGTTATTCTTTTATTTAACAATAACTAATCAACGTCTATTATAATGATAATAAATTCAACTACACGTTTTTCGATTAAATTAAAGCGCCTATCGAAAATTTACATTTCGCGCTTTTTTGTAGTGAACGATTTAATTATCATATTTTATCACATACACAATACTCATTTTTCTAATTTATTTATCTATACCTCTATAAAAAAAAAGAACGATATTACAAATTTAATTGCTATATATTATCTTATTGTTTATCTATTAATAAAATATGGTCAAACGACGACAACAACAATCAATAAAAAAAACTAAACCAACGACTGGAAATAGATCAAAATCAGTTAAAGGAAAAAAAGTTAATCAAAAACATGGAACTAAAAAACATACAAAATCTGCAGTTTCAAAAAGATCAGTTTCACCAGCATCATCATCATCATCATCGATAAAAAAACATGGTCATCAAAAAATACGTAAACAAAAAGGAAAAACACCCAGTAAATTTAATCTTTATATGAAAACAACTGTACCACAGTAAATTCATTAAAATAAAACCTTCATTGATTCTATTATTTATTTTTTTAATTAGAATCAAACAAGATCATCCCGGTATATCACAAAAAGATGCATTCAAGAAGGCTGCAGAACAATGGACTGAATCGCCAGATAATCCAAAGAATAAACATCATTAAACAAACGAAATTCACAATACGAATCTTGACTTTTTTTAAAGGAGACTATTATGTTTTCTCATAAATCTTAAAATAAAATTAGTGAAAAAATAATAATTATTATTATCACTAGGCTGTTTCGTAATTCATTCTACATTCTCCAATGAGAGCTTAATTTCAATAGAAAATTTTATTTGTTCTTCAAAACGATCAGTTAGCTTTATATTATGAGAGAATATGTTTTAACAATAATTTCAAATGCACAGGACAATACTATTAAAGATTCTACCAGAGATGCTCACATGGTGAATTTTTACATCCTATCCTATCCTTTTGATAAAATAAGCAAAAAAAACCTATCCCGCCTTGCTCGATCTAGTGTAGCAGGGCAACACACGAAAATTGTTTTATTTAAATTCATTTTACAATATAAATAACTAACAGTTCAACTAACAAAAGATATGCGTTTTACCAAAAATACAAGAGAAGTAAATGCTGATCCATAACGAAATTTTTGATAATACTTGAAACACCTAATAAATCGATAAAGTCATTCAAATTCATTTTTTTTTTATTTTTAACAGTTACTATCAAAAAAGAACACCACCAAGACGCTAATGTTTTCGTAGAGTTATTATTAACAAGAAGAAATCTTTGATCTTTTTTTAAATAAGAAATGCTTTTAGTTGTTCATGAGTATAAAAACTTGAAGAAGTTGATGTCTAGTCATTAACAAGATAATTTATCAATGAATCTAATATATCATTAAGATAAGTAGTAGATGGCAGCTGAATATCATCATCAGAATCAAATAATATGGAACTTATAAGTAAAACTATTATTTTAATGTGATAGAACCAAGAGAATAAGACATACAAATATAATTTTTCGATAATTATTACATTTATTTTTTTATTTCTACCATTTTTATTCGGATGTATATCTATAGAGGACAACTCTAAGTACAAGCTGGTATCATCCTCTGTACCCTATTTTCGGTTTTTGACTCACAAAGACCCTTAAAAAACCGCTCTTTTTAAAAATGAAAACTCAGAACTTTGATGTTCAAATTTGCAGAGTATGAAGGTCTTACTTTGCCCTGAAACAAGGTAGAGCGACAAAAACTTTTTGTCCTTCTCAGCTAAAGAGTAGGGCAGGGTCACCCTGCCCTGTGAATACCTGTGTATTCGATTAACCATCGTGAATACATGTTCGACTAAGAACAGTAGATTTATACTATATCTGCAATATTGTTTGACATTAACTTAACAGAATTGTGCTTTCTTTACAATAGAAGATTATTCTTCGTTCAATTAAAAAATTAAAATTTTAATAAATTTATTTAATATGAGATGTCTAGTTTGAGATTAGAGATGTGCTGAATCAAAACTTAAAGGTTTGTCGAGACTGGTGACTACGAGAAAAAAGCTGTTCTAACGGGAACTAAAGATTATAGTAAAATATGCTATGATTTTTATGCTATTTATCTTATAAATCATATCAATCACAATATAATTCAATCGAGATGACTTAAATAAGTGTTAATCGTTGACTAGAATCTTGTACGAAGTCACGATTAAATTTTTTGCCGAAAACTCAGTTTTAACATATGAAATTTTTTTCAATATGAGCTTTTGTTCTCTGATATTTGCTGTACAAATTGATGCATTTTGGAGATTCCAACAATGTTTTATAGACACATCCAGATACAAAAAACAAAGTTAGAGTCAAATTCAATTTCAATTTTCTTTCATATCCGAGATCCTTGATAGCACGTTGTTGGAATCTCTAAATTGCATTAGCTTGTACAATAAATATCAAAGAATAAAATCTACTATTCAAAAAAAGTTCATATGTTAAAACTGAATTTTCAGTAAAAAATTTAGTTGACTCCGTGTAGGGTTTTACCGTCAACTAAATAAATCAAAAAATGAATATTGAAGAATTTTTTTTACACCTCATACGAATAAATACTGGAATAGTTTTCTCCCGATCGGAACCGCGATGGAACAAAAAAACTACCGAGATCTGATGAGAATCGAAAAAAGACTCGGTCTCGCACGTTCCTATTTGCAATTACTTCTGAGTTTTTTGTAAATTTATCTAATACACGAAAGATCTACTCTATTTACAATTTATAATGATCGAAAAAAATTCTAAACATCCTTTTTTTTCTTTTCATAGTCTACACTTTATTCTTCACATTATGAAGAATGTACTTGCAATGTCATATCCATCGTCTAGATGTCAGTCACGTACGGATTTAATAAACGACATCTATTTAACATGCGTATCGAAGGACATAAACATATTTGATTGAATAGTTAACTTAAACAATGACAGGACAATCAGATAAATAAACAAGTAAATAAGCTGTAAGGAAAGTTTCTTGACGAACTGTTTTCTTCATAAACATGACTCATTTGTATTGTTGATCACTTTGAACTTCATTCCATAGAATATCTTCAACATAAAAAGAACTATAGATCATAAAAAATTCTCTCTTTGGAATATGTCTGAATCAACAACGGTAGATGAATTGTCTGATACTGACGCAACAACAACATCTGAACAACCAAGAAAATATCTTCGTCGAAATGATGTATGAGATCGATTTCTTTTTTTTATTTTGCTTTCTAAAATAAATTCTTCTTTTTTTTTATTTGCTTTTCAGGATATTAGTATTGGTGTAGTAAGTATATATATATATAAAAACAAGTAAAATTACTTTCAACATTTCATTTTTTCTTCTTTAAAGACAACTCGTTCTCGACAACGTGAGCAAGATAAGAAAAATAAAGAGTCTGAACCATCGGAATCAACATCAACTGATCAAATGATGTCAAACACACTTAATACTGCTCCATCAATAGAACAATGTGCTATATGTATGGAAAATTTTGTTGCACAAGAAGTTGGTATACCAGAAAATTGTGAACATTCATTTTGTTTGCCTTGTATTATTGAATGGGCTAAAGTATGAAAAAGAAAAAAAAATGATTTCTATTAATAAAATTTTCTTATTACTTTAGAAAAATAATTCATGTCCAATTGATCGTATAGCTTTTCGTCGTATTTTCAAAAAACATTCATTTACTTGTTCAAAACCATATGATTCTGTATGTTAGAAAATTAAATTTTCGTTTCTTTTTAAATAAAATTTAATTTTTTATCTAGATGAAAGTCAAAGATAATCGTACAGAAATTCAATTAGAAGATGATTTTCTTGAAATGATTGATGATGATATAACATGTCGTGTTTGTGGTGGAGATGATCAAGAAGATCTTTTATTAATATGTGATGAATGTGGTAATGGGTAAGATTTATTAAAAATAAAAAAAAATTATTTTCATAATAAAAATTCGTTTTTTTTTTTTTAATCTTAGTTATCATACATTCTGTTTGGAATTACCTGGTGTTCCTGAAACACCAGAATGGATGTGTCCATTATGTGAAGTTGATCAAATATCAGCTGATGAAAATTTATATGAAGATAGTGATATTGAAGAACTTCAAGAGATACTTTTTGATGATACATTAAATACAACTGAAACTGATACTGAGGTTTGATTCGATATTATTTAGAAGATAACAAAAATAGTATCAAAGATATTTTAATTCATTATAAAGAAAAAAATTTCTATAGGGTCTAGTAGTAACAGAAAAAATGCTATTCTACGTTTCTGTAGTATTTGATCATTCTTTAACTAATAAAATTTCGATAAGATCTGTTTATTAAAATATGTAATCATATTTTCTCGTCTCATCTAATGCCTAATCATTTATACATATTAGAATATAATACACAAATAAGTTTATCAAATCTCTATTGTATTAAATATTCGAAATAATTATCCGAATTATTTACATTCATTGAATCTCTTTATAAAAAAAAAAAACTTTTTATAATGAATTAAAAATATTTCTATCATTACTTTTGATATACTTTAAGAATATTTTTTTTCTTATTTAGCTTGCTGATACTACTATGCCTGTTAGACAAGCACGAGTACGACAAACAGCACGTATGAGTATGTAGTAAAATATTTTCTTAATCATTTAATTCGTTTTATATGTATATACTTATAGGAACTGGTGGTGTACGTAATCAACGTACAACATCACCAAATACAAGATCACGTCGTCATCGTCGTCAACGACAACCAAGACGACGACGTATACCAAATACAAGACGATTAACATTAATGGAACAACAACGACAACGTCAAAGACGTCAACGACAAGTTTATAATAATGTCAATCGACGAATAGAAAATGTTAATGTAAGTAATTAACAAATAAATATGAAATTTTTTTCTTCGTTTTTTTTTTCTTTATTTAGACAAGAACAAGAGATGGTTCAACATTAACTACTTCACAAAGTTTTACTAATCGAAATGATACACCACGAGTATCTATATTTAATGGTGAACCAATTGCTCTGTTTGTATTCTTTTATTCTCTTTTTTTGTTCTTCTAATTCGTTATTTTTTTTTTAGAGAAGATGAACCATCAACATCAACAACGACAACAAGAACTATGTTGCCAACAAACCGATCTATAATTTCACCAAAGTTTGAAATGAAAAAAAAAACAAAATTTTCCTAGAATTAATTCTCTTTCGTTTTTTTAGTGAAGCAGCTCGTCGAATAGCTGCAAGTGGCATACCAATATTAGCTCGTAGTCATACAGAACCATCAATAAGTCGAGAATTAAGTGTGAGACGAACAACACCAACACTTGATCGTGTACCATCACGAACAATTCGTCCACCAACACAACCACGAATACCTATTAATCAATTACCACGTATTCAACGTCGAGCTGATGCACCACTTCGATCACGTCCAACACCACGATTACCATCACCACCACCAACAACAACAACTCAAACATCACATTCAACATCATCAAATGTTCCATCATTTCTTGATAATCTTCTTAATTCTCAACAACGTCTTCATAATTTACAAAATGTTCGGATAAATGGGTAAATATATTTATTTGTATTTTGTTTTTTTTTTCTAAAATAATTATTTTTGATTATTTTAGACCACATATTGAAATATCGTGAACAAGAAAACAAAAAAAAACAAATCTTATCTTCTTTATTCTTTGTTATAATTCATATGAGTTTATGTATATATATATATTGCCGGTTTTATTTGTATGTGTTTATTGTGTCTTTTTTTTCTTTTTCTGTTTGTTAAATCAGTAATAAAGAAAAGCCAAGAAATTCGAATAGATTTTCTAGAATTAAAAGATTAAATAATTATATTATTTGAAAACAAGAAAATTCTATGAATAATGATTTGTGTGCTTTTTCTTTTATAGATGTCGATTCAGGAACAACCTGTTCGTTATAATATTCCTGAACAAACACCATCGTCATCTATTGTGATAAATCGAGGCAATGAAGAGTACGATCCATTTGCTATTGATGATGATAATGACGATGATAATAATGAGAGTGAACAGTTGAACAATACGAAACATCAAAAGCAAGAATCCATTCGGATTAACAATGGGTATGTTTTCTATTACAGATTAAATATTTTACTTACGAACAGATATATATGTATATGCAATTGTCAGATCTTGTTTGAATTCATATTATAGCTATGAATAGATCCCTTCTTGTACGACTAAAAATTCGAACTTATAGGTTACCATTGTTTTTATTGAGGATAAGGTATTTATGGAAAACTGAAAATAAAAAGTTTGAACTTGAAGTTTTGCCTATAGATCGATGTATTCTTTTTCTTAAAAAAATATTCGATTACTTTCGTCTTCTATAATGAAGTGCTGATTGTTATGTGGAAATTGTACATACTGAAAAAGACGTAGTTGTTCTCATTGAAAATTTCAGAACTATGTAATAACTAATAAATTTGTCTATAGGCAAAATGTTTTCTTTTCGACTCTTCGAAAATGCCTCGGTTTTCATAAAAATTCTATAGAAACAGTCATAACTCTTCATCAATAATCTATGATTGACCTATTCGTAACCCGAATATGAAGTTAAAGACGTCTATATAATTATTATTTATTCTATATTAGAACTGCAACCAACCCTGTGATTAATAATACGAATGCATCATCAAATTCAGACAAATTTTCGTCATTACAAACGAATGAACAACAACAATCACAACGGCAAAGTGAAAGCCCTATAGAACATAATAATAATCATTCAGATCACCGATCAAAGTAAATTCTTCATATCTTTTTTTTCTTCAAAATCTAAAAATAAAATTCAAATTCAAATAATATTTTGTTGTTGTTTTTTTTTTCTTTTCATAAGATCACCTTCTTGTCGTAATCATTATTCATCTGATCGAAAACGTCTTCGTTCTTCATCACCTAATTCATCTATAATAACAACAGTAAATAATAATGACTCATCATCATCATTAAATATAGACATAAATTCATCATCAAAACATAAAAAATCCTATCGAAATGATGAACGAAAAAAATCTAAACATTATCATAAATATCGATCATGTTCAATGTCTTCACCATCAAAATCTCCATCATCACCTTCAACATCAAATAATAATAAAAAGACATTTGATTCAAAAGATGAAAAATCTTCAAATTCATCTCATAATAAATCAATACGTCGTTCAGAAAAACGAGATGATCATTGTTCACATCGAGCACGTAATTATCATTCATATACAACATCAAAATATTCATCTCGTGATTATTCATCTTCAACATATCAATCAAATATTGATCGTCGTACAACAAATTCAAATTTTTCTAGTCCTCCTCGTCTTTCTTCAAAAATTTTAACAACTGATGGAAATTCATCTCTTGATAATACAGAAATAAATCAACATGAAACATCAACAGAAGATCGTAATCGAATTTATAATCGTCTAAAAAATATGAATGATACAAATACATCTGTTATTCCAATAAATAATAATACGAACAAAATTTCATCTTCCGGACCATCATTTATTAATACAAATGGTGGATCTCAACGTTCACGTAGTAATTTAATTCAAATAGTCACTACAGAAGCTGCATCTGAATTTACACGTAAGTTCTTATAACAATATAAAAACTAATATGTATACATAGCTGTAGTTATATCAAACTAATCGATATTCAATAGTCCAAATAAAACAAAAAAGTTATATTTTCATTATTAATAGAAATATGCAGAGTAAACTACTGAGAAAAATTTTCTAACTTTTACTCTCCTCGATCAATGATTCCGGTACTGGATTCACGAACTTCCGACGGAAACTCGCCGTTTCCGACTGGAAATGCTAGGAACTTCGAAGCAGGAATTCAATGATCGTATCCGGTTCCGGTCGGATCTGGATGAATCTGGTCATCGTCTCATTGCTTCCAAGTTCTTACCATTTGTCGACCGTATCTCATTCATCCAGGCTACTTTATCCTGCAGCATGCTTATCCTTATCCTACTCTGCACATCTCTAGTGATAAGAATAATATAAAGCAACCGTAGTCAATCGGTTTCTCAATATATATATATATATATAATAGAAGAAAAATTGATAAGTGATTTATTATTGCTTTATCTATAGAAGTACTTCCAGTTCGTTTATCATCATCGCAAGTCAAATCTGAATCAATCAAACCATTATCCGTTCCTTCTATTCCTGTTAAAGTTGAGTCTAAAACAAATACAAATGAATCTATTCAATCAACAATAACATCAAAAACTAATGGTAATACAGCTGATGATATGCTTATGGAAGAAATGTTACTTGAAGAAGAGCAAGAACAAAGTCCAGTAAAATCTATTGATCTCGATAATTTAACAATACCTGAAACTTTAACTGAAAAAATTGATAATAAAGAAGAATCAATGAAAGTCATACCAACAACAACAACAGTCACACCCATACCCACAACAACAACATTATCGACTATAACTCCTGTTCCTTCTCTAATACCATCACCAACAAAAAAACCATATACATTGTACAAAGTTCCACATACAAATCACATGACACCTCCTCTATCATCTCGACATAAAAAACAAACTAAAAAAGAATCATCAACTATACGTAAATATTTTTTATTAATTAACATTCTATATATACAAATCTTTAACTTTATTATTTTTTTTTTGAATAGAATCTGAGTCAACAACAACGAACAAATCTTTAGCTGATGATAATTTACGACGAACATCTCTAGATGAACGTATATCAAATTTATTAAGTGTACCTGCAACATCATCAAATAAATCAATAAATTCATCTACTGAACAACAACAACAACTCGATAATCGAACAAATTCTTCAAATCCAACAACAATAATATCAACACCAAGTGATAAAAGTACTGAAAGTCCTCAAGATATACCATTATTAATTTCAACTATGATGAAAAAAGGACAAGATCATTTATCATTAACAAAAAAACTTAATACAAATGATGAACGACGTTCAACAACATCAAAACATTATACCACCGAATGGCTTGCATCACAAAAACCTGAAGAAGCACCGACAGGTTTTATTAATTTTAATCATAAAAAATAAATCGTTTTTTTGTTTTTCTTTATTTTTAGAAGAATTAATTGTACTTCCATCACTTGTTACATTACCAACACTTGTTTCAAGTCAACCATCAACAATTTCAAATATAAAACCATCACCGATTTCAAATTCAGGTGAATCTGTTATGATTGGTAAACTATCTGAAGCTATGAGTAAATTAATTCAAAAACAAAATGATACAAATTGTAAGTTAAGCAAAAAAAATCAATAGAATTTTTTTTCTAACAATTTAAAATCTAGTACCAGCAACAACAACAACAACAACAACTGAAACAGAAGATACTGTTCCAATATCAGCTAAACATCTTGAACGTATTGAACGAGTTCGTTATTAAAATATGAAATAATATTATGAAAATTTCGGTTTTTTTTTTTCGTTTTTTTTAGAGAAAACAACGTGAAAAACGTCAAAGTGAAATAGCTGCTATTGCTAAAGAAGCTTTAAAACCAGCATTTAAAAAACATGATATTACAAAAGATGAATATAAAGAAATAATGAAAAAAGTCGTTACAAAAGTACATATTTATATATTATGAAAATAAAGAAAAATAAATAAATAAAAACTTCTTTTTTTTTTCTTTTATTCTAGGCTACCCATGCTAATGAAGTTGATCGTGCACGAATAAGTAAAATGATTGATGCATATGTACAAAAATATCGAACAATACGTCAACATAATAGTTCAAAAACTTCGAATGGAAATCCTTCTTGAATATAATAAATTTGACGGCAAAAAAAAGAGAAAAAGAGAGATTGAATTGTTTTTTTTTTTTTTTGTGTATAATTTTCTTTTGTTGTTTGTCTTCTATTAATAATTATTTGAGTTGTGTGTGTGTGCGCGTGCGTGCATGTGAGAACAAAAAGAAAAAAAAAGACAAACAGACAGTGAATGTAAATTGTCTTCATTTATTCTTGTTTATGATGTGTTTTTTTTTAGTTGATTGATCTGCGGTGGTTGTCTTGTTTATTTGCTTTTGTTTTCTCTTGAATATGTTTGTTTTCTTTAACACACACACACACACACACGCATACATACATATCCATCCTTTGTTTCTTTTGTTTTCTTTTTTATCTACACGATATATTCAAAAAGGCAAAAAACAAAGAACGACAATTTGAGAATGCATATATGTAAATGTCATATAGATTGTTTTTTGTTTTCATTTAGTTTTAATTTATTCGATTGAAAAATAAGCAAAGGAGAAGTTTAAAAAAAAAATGTTTATTCAGTGCTTTTTAAATAGTCAGTAGTAGATCTCTTGTTTTAGTCTTTGAATACAAAAATTCGAAAATATATGTGGATTTTGATTCTTTCAGAAAAAGATAAAATTTTTAGTTGATGTATAGTTAATCATGAATTCGAATACTAATAGGCTTGATCATGTTGAAGTAAATGTCTAAGAAATGGATTACAGCATGATAGCGAAAATAGTTCGAATGTATTCTCAAAGATAGAGAACTGTTTAGAGCTTTTGATTAGCAATATTCTACTCGAATCCTAAAAAAAGAATTCAATCTCTCTTATGTCTAATTCGATCAACTTTACTAATGCGTGCGTCAGAATAAATGAATCTCTCAATACTTTGAGATTATCTTTGTCAAATTGTGACGTATATACTTGAATCTTTTCTTCAAAGATAACACGTACAATTATCTACAAAATCTTATGAAAAAGATTTTCTAATGAATAGCTATGGAATCATACTCGATGAACACTACAGTGCTCCAAAATGGCCCACTTTCAAAGCACTTGTTTTTCATATGAACGATTCTGTGCCACTCTTTTGATTAAATATAAAGAGACTGATAAGGACATTTTTGTAGCTCATGAAAAGCTCTATTCATTCAGTGAATACTTTTTTTGAGATACTGTAAATTTACTCGAATGAGAATATTTCTTTACTTTCTTCTATTCTTGTTCTGAGAATCTTTCATTAAGATTCATTGTAATTTTAATTTTGTTATCTTGAATGAAAAATTATTTCGTACTCAGATTTATTACTCAGTTGAACAAAAAGGTTTCCTCTATCATTTTGATACGAGCAGAATATTTCGAAATGGTTTTTTTTTCTGATCTCACAATTATATCTGAATATCTTCTTTTGAGTTCTATTAGAAAGAGTACATTTGAAAATACAGGAAACTTGCACTAGAGTAAAATCTTTTATCTGTTTTGCTAGAAGAAATGAAATCATTAGTTTTATTTAAAACAAATGTACATTTAAAAATTTTCTTAAGAGAATTGCATGGACTGTCTTTTTAGAAAGAATTCAAGTATATACGTCAATATTTGACAAAGAGATATTTACAAAACATCGAGAGGCTCGTTTATTCTGACGCATCCATTATACAGTAAATTTTGAACGATTCAATTATTTTCAGTGCATTCAATTAGATTTTTATAAACGATCAACACAATTTTATTTTATTAATTGTTATTCATTTTTTATCTCAATACATTTGCAAAAACGAAAAATCTGTTGAATGTATGAACTATTATTTATTATTTGATAAAAGTTTGAAATAAGTTGAATTTATTGATCTTTTTTTCTCATTGTACATGAGTATCTATGATGATATGAAATTAATTATAGATGTTGCTTACCATTACAATTCTAATTGCAGCAAGTTTTGGATTTATTTATAAATTTCGAGAACGTCTTGCTTTTAAATATGGTCGTTTATCACGTCCATATAATAATGCATGTGTAATACCTTTAACACAAATGGGAACTGATCAATTTATAGAACTTTCATTTGGTAAAGTTCATTATATTTATCGATCGTCAACAAAATCATCAACAAAATTAAATATATTTGTTCATGGTTTTGCAATTCCAATGCAAATGTGGCAAGCTGTTTTTCAATCACTTATTGATGACAATCATTCTTGTTTAATATTTGATTTATATGGTCGTGGTTGGTCCGATGCTCCACATGTACCAATGAATGTTGATTTATTTGTTTCTCAATTAGCTGAATTATTATTTGCATTAAATCTTCCATATGAAAAATATAATTTATTTGGTGTTAGTATGGGTGGTATTATAGTACAACGTTTTACTGAACTTTATCCATCAAAAGTTTCAAAACTTATACTTTGTTCTTCAGCTGGACTTAGTATTATAAAACCATCATTGTTTCTAATGTCTATTTTATCTATACCAATTATTGGTCCAATACTTTTTAAATTAGTTATGCAAAGAAGTGATAATAAAAGTGTACGTTCACAATGGGCACATCCAGAGAAAGAGGAATATAAACAATATAAAAAATTATTTGAACGAATGTGTCAACAACATCCTGGTTATTTACGTTCATTATTTTCAACAATATTTTTTTTTAATTTTCAATTACCATTAGAAACAATTGAATTTATTGAACAATTAAATATACCTATATTAATTATATGGGGTGACAAAGATACATTAATATCTGTTGAAAATGCTTATAGATATCATGAATTATATAAAAATTCATTATTACATATTATACATGGTGCTAATCATAGTTTACTTATTGAACACTCTAAACAAGCTATTGAAGTTATAAAGCCATTTTTATCCGATACATAAAATGTTTTATATTCATATTTTGGAATCAAAAATACAAAAAACTTCAAAATTTTATATTCTTCTTATGAAAATAATAAATATATAAAATTAATAATTCACACTATACATCAAGATAGAATATAATGGATGATCGGTCAGTTTTTAGACAAGATGTTTGTTTATTTTTGACCTCCTAAAAAGTATTTTCAACGAGTCAAAAGCTATAAGTTAGAACGCTCTTTTCGACTATAGGCTTAGAAATTTTGTCGAAATGAATTAATTTTTGAAAAGTCCAAAAAATTAGTTTGAACGGAAAATTCTTTGTATTTTCACTATTGTGATTCGAAACAAAAGTCAGAATCTTTATTTATATATCAGTTTATAGATCAAGAGCTACCCTACAAAATGCATTATTTTTGTCTTTCAACAAGGCGCCTCAATTTTTGTTTTTCCTAAATACTCACTTTTGAAAAAACCGAAAAGCGTTTTACGTTGATAGGCGTTCTTGAAAAAAATGCTTCTAGCTTCACTTGGATAAAAGCTACAGTTTAGTTCAACATTCTATTTTGTACAAAAAATGTCTGCATGAACGACTCTCACAATTTTTCGCATGTTCAAAAAGGAGCTTGTAGGATAAACAAAAATAGTTACAATATTTCTAAGTTTATAGTCAAAATAAGCATAAAATATTGATCGCGACTTATACTTTTTGACTCGTTTGAAATGCTTTCAAGCAAACTAAAATGAATAAATATATTTACCGGAAACATCGGCTCGTAAGTTCCGTCTACACTAATTCTTTCTGTTTCTCAGAGATTATTTCATTACTCTCGAATACAAAATATCTAAGCCTATATTCGAAAAGAAAAAACAATCTTAATGCGCATCTTTTGACTTGTCGGAAATACTTTCCAGCAAGTAAAAAATGAACAAATTCCTTCTCTACAAACTTTCCAATCATTCATTATTAAGTAATTTAAAAAAATGCATCGAATTATGAATTTATTTTTATTTGATCATGAAAATCTTAGAAGAATTATTCACTTTTCATTATAAAGTTCTATGCCATTGAAACATACAATATTTTCCTAATTAGTACAAAAGAAAAAGAAAAAAAATAATAATAATAATTCAGCAAAAGCACGTTTTAGTCATTTCCGTTTGTTATACATGATCTGAAATTAATTATAAGCATTCATTATTCATTGCTCTTTTTTTTTCATATAATCATGTGTAACAATATAGAATTTACAAGTACCATTGATTAAAACTGAGATCAAACAGTACTTTTTTTTTTTAAAAAAATGGCGTCTGTTCTTCTATCCAACGTCATTCAAATTAATTAATAATCAAAACCATTTATTCAGTTATATATCTCTGAATTACATTGTAATTTCTAACTTATAAAATATTTCATTCAAATCCAGAACTCAATTTATATCTATCCTATTAATAATATTACACATATTTATTGTGTATGCTATTTTTTAAATTCACACGAATAGATTTTTAATATATCCGATTAACATTCTTGCATACAATCATTCATGTTTCCTTTTTCTTATTATTATCTTAAAAATCTCTATGATTAATTTTCAATAGATAATACTTGTCAAAAAAAAAAAAAAAAAAGGAAAACATAAATGATATATAAATTGTAATATAATTACTAATTAAAATCAAATATTGTAATCTGAGAAAATTCAAAACACAAAAAAAAATCTAACAAATCATTTATTGTGTGATTTAATAGGAATATCATTTTTATTCAATACATATTCCTAATGGAATACTTTATAGATCAATAATGCATTTTGTCATTATAAACTAACAGCAAATATAAAAAGAAAAGTTCGACAAGAGAATTTCTCGATAATTTTTCAAAATGAGCAATTTGTTGTTAAAATATTTGTCACCAATAATAATACTGTTGATTATATTGTAATATTAATAATAGCATGAAAACCTTTCTAAAACAGATGGCAAAATATATCGCCTACTTAAAGCATTAATATGCCGATTGAATTAGAGTAATGTTATTCTTGATAATACTATATGTTTTTAGGCGACTCACAAGCCAAAAAAATAGAATGAAAATGACAACATATTTACTATTTTGTGTATGCCATCCAAACATTTTCACCAAATGTATGATCATGAAAATATTCACTATAACTTGCGGAGAAACAAATCTATGATTGTTTTTTTTATGTAAAATATATTTCTATATAATAATAACTGAAATATATAGAAGATTAAATCAATAAAAAATTGTTTTCTGGTCTCGAACATACACTAATAAAGTTTATTCTTGGTTAATTTACTACGACAATTCTATGTATTTATAATCAACAGATAAAGCCCATCAATCAATAGTTAATCTGTATTGACAAGACAGGATCAAAGAAAAAACAAATCATTTTATATTTCTCATCATGATCTTCATTTTCACATCAATATTAGAATACAAATAACAGAAACAAATTGATAAATAAAGTAAGAAACCAAACAATATAGAATTCATATAGAAAAATAAAAAGCAGAAAAAACCCAAGATGACTCTATAAATGCCTTTATCGTTTTCTTCCCTTTTTCTTTTCTTTCTTCCCTTTTTTTCCTTTAGACATACTAATAACGTTCGTCGATAGATGCATCTCTTTTTTTTTTGACGATAGTTATCATTTCTATGTTTCTTCCACTTTACTTTACAAGTGACTTTGTCATAGAAAATTTTTTCTTCTTTTATTCGTATGCCATCTTTAAAATATCATTTTAGTTAACAATGACAGTTACAAATGAGCAATATTTAAAATATTAACATTTTATAATGACTTGTTTTTGTATTATGATGTATATAATTTCTTTACATTTTTCAAATCTGATTATATTTGAAAAATGAAAGCATTATTTTATTATAACTAAAGTCAACCTTAATTAAAGAAGTATGATCATATTTCTATGACAGGTTGCGGAAATTGTGTTTTTTTTTTTTCCTTCTACTTTTGTTTTCTGATTCAATGAATATATATATATATATCTATGACATTTCTCGTTGCTTCTCAAGAACATTTTAATGCTAGTATGCACTCGTTTTCTATATTACTATTCTTATTCACTAGTAAGATGATGGATTTCTCTACTTAATGGAATGGTCCCATGAAACTTAAGGATCAAAGAGAACGTGTTATTACGCTCATTTTGCATTTTTTTTCTCTCTCTCTCTTTTTCGCTTGATGTTGTTTATGAGCACGGTCTTGCTTCGTACGCTTGAAGACAAATCGAATGATCGCTTATGGCATCGTCACAACGACTCTTCATTTAATCAAATGGATGAAAGAAAAGAAATGACAGTAGGACTAGGTTTCTTTTTTTCTTCTTATATATTTAAGATTGAGCTCTTTTTTTTTTCTTCTCTCATTTTTTCATTGTGTACGATGAAAAAAGATGCAAGTTTCCATGATTTATTCATTGTTGTCATTTGTTTTTTTGTTATGAATATGAGTTTCCTACACATCTAAACATATGCATACTCAATAAAATTGCTTTTAGATTACGATAAAAGAAAATCAAACAACACATAGATCATCTTAAGTATTGCATTTAAATAAAAAACTTTAGTTAAGACCATATATCACAGATACAACGAGCAAAAATAAGCTTAGATTATAAAGGAGAAAAAAAGGATAGGTTTTTCTTTTTTCTTTTTTTGTTGTAACCTATCGAAGATGTGTTTATTGTCATTGTCTTGTTTTTTGTAGATAGACGATGGAACAGACAAATGCGACAAACGTTAGAAATTCTTTAACTCTTGACATTGATCGACTGATGGATCCTCGAAAAAGTCAAATCGATTTGTTAAGTGGAAATATTACAGAAGCAAATTTCATTATAAATGAGGTAAGTTTTTGATTTTATATAAAGAAATATAGAATAAGAGATACAAAAGAAAATGAGTTTCTTTTTTTTTTTTTTGCTATATATAAACTTGTATAAAGAATTATTTAAATAAGAAATATAATAGTAGAGCAATATGAAAGAAACCTTTTTTTTTCCTATTAAAATTATATACGGTATGATTAATAAATATGATTCGTATTCATTGATCTTTGAAATTTTTAATATAATAAAATCATTTTCTCAGAAATGCGATCAATAGAGAAATCAATTGTTTTTTAAGATAATTTGATCAATATCATGATATTTTATATATCTTAAGCATTAAAAGAAATATCGAATTTTGTAAAACTGTATAAGTATATATATATGTGTGTGTATTCGTATTTCTCTTGGATCACTATTGCATAAGTAATAAAATTGCACTTATCTTCCATTAATATGCGTATCTATATATAAATATATAGATTAATATTAGATAAAAATGAGTATACTGATAGTGTATTTAAAGAAAAATGTTATCTATTTTCGTATTCATTTTCCGATGGATCATTGTATTGACTAGGGATCCGTTATTTACAACGAAACTCGATATCTGAATAGTATGTGATGGATTAGGTCGTGTATTACCTACATATGATCAAGTAGAAAATATAAAATCGAATAAATTTATTGGAATTTTCTATTTTTTTATGAATTGAAAATGACGCTAGTTATAAAACAGGTCCATATGATGTAACAAAAATTTAATAAATGCTATATGAGATCCATTATATGAATTTCATCATTGGCATTAACCATTATTTAAATTATTATTTAATGGATAATGAATTTATAATAGGAAAACATACACAAATGTTAGCTGATGCTGATACATTAATTTTAAATGCAACAAATGCATTTATATATTATAATATTTATATGGATATAAGATGAAAATTAATACGTATACTAAAATTTTGCTGTATAACATAGTCATCTAGTGAACCAACAATTCGAAAATTATATGAAAATTTATATAGTTAAAATCTTTATAGAGATTTATGGGTTTTTTTTTTGAATGACCAACCACTTTATTTGTAAATCCAGATAGCTTTTCATCAGATTATACGTGAATCATTGACATGGACAAAAGATCAACAATGGTATGGTATGGTGATGGTCGTAATAAATGACCATGAATTGATAATTATTCACAAGAACATAGTTTAAATAAAGACAGACAAATTGAACAAATATGTATGACAGTTGCTGGTCATTCTGTTATGAATAATGATCGTTCATATGATGATTCAATTCGACATGTATCCGAACAAATAAATCCCATGATAGGTATTTAGTTTTCTCAACCATGGGAACAAGTATTAAAAATCGATCCATCATTTTTCACTGGTTGGAATGAATGGATCGTATAATGTTTTATTCAAACAAGTACACAAAATTCTTTCATTGGTAAAACAATGATCAATAGGTGCAAGATTTTTTTTTTTTGTTGATAAATTCATTCAAGAATATTTATGTGATATATAGACATCAAAATAATAATAATTATTATCAACTTATTAGTTATGTTCGTCATATTAAAGGTATGTCTAAATGAGAAATTTCTTCGCAATCAATCAAGTTTTTTTAACAATGAAATAATGTTACATCATATTATCTTGATGATTTATTTAATATTCGATCTCGTAATCATCCATAATATAGTAATCATGGTAGACAACTTATTGATTATAGTCAATGAAATAAATTTTGGAAAGAATGTACATAGCATATGATGAAATAAATTTATATTTCTATGTACGTTCAAATGAATTATGAATAGAAGAAAATAAATTTAATTTGATTATTTCTTAATATTGATAGTAATTATTCATTCAATAGGTTGAATTAGTTTTGATTATTTAGTTGATTTAAATGAAAGTCAACTAAAGAAAAATCTAGATAATACAGGTTATTGATAATATCAAGAAATGATAACTATTATAAATAGTAGATATAATAAATTACATTTTACTCTTTTCTATCAATCACTTCATATTAATAACACAAGAATCAATTTGTAATTTAAATGGTTGTTAGTCGATTCTTTATTTACATTTAGTTCGCTCCATTTTATTGATATAAGGAGATTCAATACCGAATAGAAGATTTACATATACATATATGATTCAAATAGAATAAATAGAAAAAAAAAATAATAAAAATTAATATTTCTATGAATAATGTTATAAACAAAAATATCTATTATTTGTAAAAAGAAAAAACTATGTGTGTTTTGTATGGCATCGAGTGATTTTTTTTTTTCTTTACTTTTATGTCATCCTACGCATAAAATGTTATTCGTTCGACATGCACTATGAATGAAGTTGAGAACGTGCTCAATGATGAAATCAAAGTCTTTTTTAAGATCATAATTGCGTTATTAACGATGAGCCGGAAACTGCTACCACCATTACAGGCATCGTTATCGTGCATTGATGAATCTGTTATTTCTTTTTTTTCTCTTGTAGTCAACAAGTTAAGAGAGGAGAAATTGTTAATGCGTTCATGATTTATTAACATAGTGCTAAAAATTACATTTCATGTTTTGTTATTTAGTAAAATTAAACTAATTTTACGCAGTTTTTCAGTATAAATACGAATATACACATATATAAATTAGTTTTTTTTTTGTGTATCGGTAGTTTTCTTTTCTTCTTTTTAGCTCTTTTATACATTCCAAACTGTTCGTAAACGTCTACTAAACTTTTATATCACTTTATTGACAGTTGTTTCCGTTCATCAGTTAGGCACACTTTTGTCTACAATAATTTTCCGTCCTCCTCCTCCTCCTGTCTTTCTTTTATACGCTATACTTTCCATTTTTTTTTTTTGACTATGCCAATAACGCGGATGTTCGTTGATTGATGGTTCTATTGAGAGGTCTTCAGAAGAGTGTGTGCATACACACGCGTGCACACATATTGGCATTAAACAGTAGTAGCAAGTTAATGATGTGTGCAAATGTGGTAATTGAAGCTTTCTTGCTATCTGTCTATTTCATGTGGACCTGTTCGGTTGTTATTCTAGCATGATTTATGCATATCGAGTTATTGTTACTATTCCAGGTTTTTTTTTCTCTTCTCCATCTCAACTAGATATATATATATATATCTATTTGAGTTAGATATAAATACGTATCTACAGTCCTCTTAGCACCCTACAGTCGTTTGCATGTAGCTGGTGTGTTTTTTTCAAGATGCAACGACAAGAACGATGACGTGCATATTTTATCTATTTTGGATGTGCGCGCACTTCTCCGTTTTTCTTTTTTTTTTTTTTTTTTTGGTGACGTGACAGAAATGATTCTATATAGGACTTGTTATTTTTCATTTGTTGCGCAAATATAAAGACACAAATTCTTTTTCATACAAATATACAAATATATACAAGTTTGATTGATTCTTGAAATTAGTTTATGATCAAATTGAATGAAAGAAATATATGGATGATAAAAAGAAAGAAGAAAAAAAAGAACGAATGTAGCAATATATAACATCGAAGAAGATGGAAAAAAAAGTGATAGTAATTGTTATTATAGAGAAAACATGCATCAAAGAATAAGACAACAACAGATAGGAAATGTGTGAGAGAGATAAACAGTATAGACAGCAAGAAAAAGAACTATCGAACGACCTCTATTACATCTTTCTAAATATAAACACATTATCATCATCGTCATCAACTTCATTTGACACTACTTTATATCTGTTTGTTTTGTTTTACTTTTAGAATTTTGTAGTTTTTCTTTTTTCTTTTGTTTTTTGCTTTTTTCGTTGTTGTTATTAGACAATGTTAGTAGAACTATGTTCTAGCACATGCATTTACCCACATGCGCACCGTCTTTTAAACTTTTTGTCTCCGTGGATTTGAGCGTTTCGTCGGCGGTTGTCGTTCTCTTTCTCTCCGTCTCCTTCTTCTTCTTCTTCTTCTGCTTCTACTTCTTCTTGTGCTTTAACTCGCTTTTCTTTTGCACGAGTCGTACGTCTTTGTCTCAACAACAACGACGCAAGGGCACACCATTTTATCCGATCATATATACAAGAGGCAGCCAACCAACATTACAATCTTCGATGTGTGTATGTGAGTGTATGTGTGTGTGCGTGATGTGAATTAGAGAGGGAGAAGCGACAAGAGATAGACACAGAGAGGGGGATGGAGAGAAAGAGAGTAGGCAAGAGCGGATCTGCTCGTTTCTGTTATTGCTGCTGTTGTCGTTGTCGATGCGAACAGCCGGGAATGTGAAAGGGAGGGAAAATACCGCTGCTGGTGTTGCTTCTGACTCTGGTTGTCCTCCATCTTGTTGCTCTTTTCCATCTTCTTCTTCTTTTTTTTTTAATCTTGTTGTCGTTGTTGCATACTTATTAATTGTTTTTGTCAATATACCATCATACTATTTATTTTATTGTAAAAAAGGTGGGGAAAGTGAGAACAAAAGCAAGATTATTTATTGTCTTGTTTGATATTCTATTTCTACATATCATGATGTAGACTATAATTCTATATTTGGAGATGATTTTTACATTATTATTAACGGAAACTCGAGATCTCCAACGAAGGCGGAAGTATGGACATGGTTATCAGTTGTCTTTAACGGATCGTCGTCGTATTAACGACAATTGACGATACGACCATATATATCGAGCAATACGTACGATTCATGCTACGCTCGCGATATCAACAAATACTTCCATCAACAGGTATGAGACATCTATATTAAGCTTGGTTGTTTATTTAAAAGGTTTATATAAAAAAAAAAAAACTTTTATTAACTTGACGTCTTCTCGAAAAGTTCATAAAAGTATGTGTTCAATGCAATTAGTCTAAGGAAAAAATATATAATATATATATATACACTTTGCAACTTAAAGCATTTTTTTCATACATCTGTGGTTTCCCACCTGCTTGACATGTGATTCTATTAAAGTGCACGTATATGCTTGGTCGCGCAGTTCATTCTATATTCTTGTTATTCTTTTTTTTTCTCCTTCAAAATTATTGCACGATACAACATCACTCACGTCATATATTGCGCACATAGTTAATCCTGACAATATTGTGTTCTCGTGTCATCATTAATTTCAATGTATACTTTATTCTTCTTTATTGCATGTATCAGTATCTAATATATCGACCAATGTCTTTTTTTTTCTTTTCTCTTTTGTAGTGTCATTGCATTTTATAAGAGAAAAAAAGAAAATGTGCTCAACCTTATCCGGAAGTCGTCAACTATTCTTAGCATAATTGCATGGTACGCTTTGTTCATAAGCTTGTTCCTTTCACTTTCGGATTATATTAAACTAACAAGTTCTGTCATCCAAAGCATATATGCATTAGTCGTGAATTTATATATATATATATATATATATATACTATATATATATATAGATATATATATTATATATAGATCACTTTCTATTTCTTTCATCGGATTGATGAAAATAGTTAATCAAATTATTCTTCATGGATGATGATGATGAGTAGAAACGAGAAAAAAAAATGTTGAAATTGACTGTGAACGACAGTCGTTCTTGAACATGAAAAGCTTTTTTTAGGGTTTTTTTTTTTCTTTATAAACACAAAGAAAAAGCAACTTTCATGACGAGTATATCTATATGTCATTTATAAAAAAAGAAAAAGAAAGAAGAGAGAAACTAAGAATCTATATAAATATATTTATATACATATGTATTGTTTCTTATTATTGATGAACTTCCGTATATCTTAAATATATCTTATATTTTTCAAAATGATAGTTAAATTGATAGGTTTTGTCTTTACAACTCTTATATCATTTTCTCATTTATTTTTCGTAATTAGAATAGAGAAAATCGATTATTAGAACGATTTACTTAGATATATTATTTTCTATTATATTTATTACTGCTTTCTTTTTTAAATGATTCCAATGAAGCTGAAGAAATGAACTAAGTATTAATCAGAAATTGAAGTGCACTTTGAATCAAATGAATGCATGTGTGAGAAAGCGAAAAAACGATCAATTGAGTGTATCTCGTCCTTTCTTTATATTCCGCTTTTCTTTTTTCTTATTTTAAATAAAAAAAAAAGATGAAGAAGGAAGTCGTATAAGGAAAATAGGAAATATTTCTATTGCTCCACATGTCGAACTGATTGATCAGAGCCAAAAAAAGAAATTTACGCATAGATATTTATATATATATATAAATGCACATACATTCACATGAGAAATAATGTTTTTTGTAGAGTTTCTAAGGAACCATAAAAAAATAAGGCTGAAACTTGCAATGTCTTTCTGCTAAGTATATTAAATGCAAATGCGACTAGAGATGTGTAACATATTGAGACACATAATATGCACATACAAATATGCTAAAAAAGAACGAAAAGTCATTAATAGAAGAACATAAGAGAAAGACTAGTTTCAGGTTTTCTCGTTTTGTTGCTGTTAGCAATGGTAGAATAGAACAGGGAAAGAAAAGAGAGAACGGAGTGAAAGACAATCGACTGGTTTGCCCGATACTTTTTTCTTCTTTCTCTTTTTCTCATTGCTTCTTTATACGGCAGCCGATAGAGACATCGTTGTCGTTTAGCTTTTATGATTGTTAAAGGAGAAAACGGAGAACAAGGCTCTAGGCTTTTCTCTATGCCGCTGTTGATGCTGCGCACAGTGTCGATCGCGTGTTGTTGTACAAATAGTTAATTAAAGCAACTGTTTCTTCTACTTGTTGTCACTCTATCGACTGCAACTATAACGTTGTAACAAGTGACGACAAATAGGTGGTCAAACGACCATCATCGCTTTTTTTTTTCGTCTAATATTACAACTCCTACAAATACGATGACAACCACAACATCATCATCATCATCAGCATCAAAAACAACATCTGCTTCAGTAGCCACTGTTAATGTTCCGTCCCCGACGGGCAAGGTTTGCAGTTGCATTTCTTTTTTGGATTAATTTATATATTTATTAATTGAAGATATGATTGAGCTCGAGTAATATAGTAACTGTAGTAGTAGTATTAATCGTAATAATAGTTTCTTTATGTGAAAATGATGACGATAATGCATATTAACGATTCATCTATATATCCGACTCTCTGTTGTTCTATCGATGTCATTTCGATGACATGACAGACAGCAATACATACATTGTATGACAACTAAAATCGTGCAATAAAAAGATTATTTAACGGCATATACAAAAATAAAGAAAACCAAAAAAAAAATTGTCGTCAAAGTATATTATGTACGTTTTTTTTTCACAATTTATTATCGAGTACCTTGGTCTTGAGTACATTTATATGTAATATATATATATATACATGAATGAGACCTTTCATGAAAAACAAAATACATTCATTAATAATATCTTTTCCATGTGTTTACATATTCATTTATATGTTTAGAAAATGCCATTGGAGGGAAGCTATGTGGTGTGGAATAATCGTGGTGGTTCGGGAAAAACAAATTTAACTTATCATTTAGCTATTAAATATGCTTATAGAAATCCAGATAAAACTGTTCTTGTTGTTGATATGTGTCCACAAGCTGATCTTAGTCATGCTTTTCTTGGTAAGAAGAAAATGTAAAGAAAAAAAAAACAAAGAAAGAAAAACATAGTTGAAAATCAAATTAATTCTTAATAAAGAACAATAGTATATGATAATTTGTTTTTCTTTTTAATTTAATTAGGTGATGATGAAGAAGGACGTGATTATGTTTCACAAATAGGTTCACTTAAAAAAGATCCAATGATACTTGATGGACAACAACGTATACCACGAACAATATCAGGTTATCTCGATATATATACATCAGTTGGTTTACCAAATAATGTTGATCCACGAACATTTTTATTTAATGTATCCAAATTTAACAATCAATTACCTCGTAATGTAAATAAAGAAAAAAAAATTTCTCTTCTCTTTTTTTTTTTGTTATAGAAATTTAAAATAAAAAAAAAAAATTTATTGTTATTTTTTAAATAGGTTTATCTATTATGCGGTGATACATCCCTTGAATTATTAGGTAAAGCAATGGATTTAAAACGAAGTTCACATACAATAACTCCTTATGCCAATCCATGGCGTACAATAACACAAAGTTTACGTGCATTTGTACATAAAATAGGCGAAAGACGTGGAATTAAATTAATGACATTTATTGATACAAATTCATCCTTCAGTGTTTGTACTGAAATAGCATTAACAGCTGCTGATCGTCTTATTTTACCTGTTAGCGAAGATCATCTACATCGAAATGGTTTCGAATATCTTTTTAGGTATTCAAAAACAAAAAAAAACAAAAAAAAAAGACTAAATCTTGTTTTTTTTTTTTGTTTTTTCTAGTCTTCTTTATGGTTTTTCCCAACCGTCCAGTATTTATTATTATTATCGTCATTATAGTTTTTATTATCGAGCTGATGAAAATGGTGTTAAATTACCTAAAATACATTTAATTTTATGTAAAGTAGCATCATCTAATAAAGAATCAAAAATAGGTATTGGTGGTAATGTACCAACAGCTGAAGAAATTGATAAATGTTGGCGTTTTGTTTATGATACATATACAAAACATCGTGATGCATTTGAAATACGTACATCATCAATGTCAACAGTATCACCATCAAGTGAAAGAGGTGCATCGATTGCACCACGTTTTTCATCAATCTCATTAACACCATCATTAATACATGAACAACGTCATTCATTATCAACACCTGCAACACCATCATCAATAAGTCATTGTCATAATCATATAAATAATTTAAGTAATTTAACACAACAACAATATCAAATACAAACATTTGAAGAATTCATGCGACAATATGTAATGCATCTTGGAAATGAAACAAATGTTGTATCACGTATAGCTGTCAAATCTCATTCACCAATACTTGCTGTTAAACATCCACATCATTCACATGAATATCAAATATGTGCACAAACTTTTGACAAAACATTAAATGATATTGTTGAACGTATTTGAATTTTAGAAAAATTTTTATTATCAAAGCAAAACAAAAAAACAAAAAAAACAACCATGTGATCCGATTATTATTAAAGTCTTCCTTGAGATAAAACATCTGTTCTTTCTTTCTTCTTCTTTCCTATGTGTACAATAATGCTTATTCTTTTTTTTTTTGTCTTTGTCTATCTATCTATCTTGTCTTGTTTTCTTTTTCTCTGGTAATCGCGACATACAAATGCAACAAAAAAAGAAAAGGATAACGATTCAGGATCACATAGGTTTATCTACATATGTGTATATTTGATGAGTAAAACAAAAACAGATTTGTATAGAAATAATGTTTGCTCATCAACAATATCACTAGTTTCAATTTTTGTTTTTTGTTTATTATATTTTATTTTATTTTTTGTTTTCTTAATTTTCCCTTTAAACAACAACAACATGCAGTTAATTTATTGCCGAGTGAAAGAATATCTTATATTTGGTAATAAAAAATGATCTATCTGAATAAGAAAATTTTTTCTTGTTGGTTTTTTCTTTCTCTCTCTTTCTCTCTCTCTCTCTCTCTTTCTTTGTAATATTAATTTGATTTATGTAATAACAAGCAACAAAAAAAAATCAAGACTTCTAAATAATAGACCTCATCATATTTACATATAACAAGGAAGAAGATAATTATATTAACAGTTCTCATCAAAAAAACATTTGTATGAAAAGTTTATCGAATGGATTATTGGAAGAACTATCGTTGTTAAATAATACATAGGCATTTTTTTTCTTTTTTGCTGAAGTGATTTTTCATTATAAAGATTAATGAAATAATTTTCGAAATTTGGTCGTTGTTCGTACATATATAATTATATTGATAATAATGAAATCGATACTATACTTGACATATCTGTAAAGTGAAATAATTCAATTTGTATATTCTTGAAAAGAACCCTTTTAAAACAAAAACTATGATATTCTTTTGGTTTTTTTTTAAACATTGAAATAAATATAATTTAAGTAAAAATTCAAGAAGAACCAAAAAAAAAATTATTCTATTGATAGAACACTCAGAACAATGTTAATTGAAGAATATTACACATTAGTATCTCTGTTAAATATTTGCAAATTTATTATTAAATCTTTACAGAGATCAATTTGAAAATACATATGAAGAAAATGTCCAAAACGAATTTTCTTTTGTTTTGTAAGAATTTTATCGGATAGAGTTCTCGATTCGGTCCTATTCAATGATCTCTCATTTAAATCTCTTCTCAAAATCGGTCATAATTCATCAATTTAAAAGAAAATGATAAGCCAACACTTATCTTTATGATTATTCATGTAAAGAATTCATTCTCAAATAGTCATTGTGGCTTAAAATAAATGACATGTCAATAATCCTTGTTAAAACATACATATTAAATACGATAAACAAACAATAAGTAACATGCACAATTCAAAATTACACATTTTAACTCACTTGTACTTAATTACCAAGGTCTACATTTAATAATTCAATGTGACAAACTCTAAAAACCAAGTTTGTGAAGAAGTAAAAAAAACAAAAACCAACAACTTTATGTTTTTCATCATATATATATATATAACGTGTCTGCGCATTATCAATGTTGATAACTAATGTATTTTTCCTGTTATTTTTAATTATGCAAGTTATCTCTTCTATATTAAATATAATTATGAATGATTGTAACTGATAATATTAGAAGCAAACTGAGAAATCATCGAATAAAACCGCAATGGGACTGGACTGGAATTAAGAGTAAACCATTCTATTGAGCGATAAAATATTATCCTGGAACCGATTATATATAACAATATTAGATAAAATTTTCTTTAATGATCCGTTGAAAAAATTTATACATAATAATCTCTTTTATCATTTTAGACAAGCTAAATACTATCTTCAGTAAAGAAAATAATCTTTCGAAAAAAAAAAAAAAAAAACTAATATCGTAAATATTATTGTGTTTATTGATATCCAAAAATATCTCTTTATTTTTCTCCTCCTCCTCGTCCGCCTCCTCTTATTCTATCTAACGATCGTTAATTGACAGGTTCTTCAACCTAAAAACAGACTTATCTAAACGATATTGTTGACAGAATCGTTTCCAGTTTTGAATCATTCGGTCTATACCCAAAGAAATATATAAGCATAAATATACTTTATTCATAGAAGACAAACGAAGACCTTGTTCCAATATTCTACATATCAAGATGATGAATGTAAGTCTTTGAAAGTAAACTGAGTCACATATATATATATATATATATGCATATCCTGATATTCTATTGTGTTATACGTTACATAATGTTGAATGATGAACATTTACTAGAGAGCTATATTCGAAATTTGAGTTGATTTCAAATGATTGAAGGAAAGAATTTACGTGAGAACATGATTTCATTTTTTTTTTAATTTTTATTTAATACCTCTTATAATCCTTCTTTCATCAACACTTAATAATTCCTCTTCGTTGAATAATCTGATCATATTCATTATGTATACCTATATCTATCTATAACAGTCGTCATTGATTGCCGTTGATCATGACTGTTGTAAGATAGTAGCGTATCATCATACACTCACTAATTCCTTTCTTACAAGGCAATACAACAAGGAAAAATGAGATGATGATGGTGATCATGCAGATGTGCTAGTCCTTCTTCTCTTTTAAGCTTTTGTTCATTACTCAACTCTCGACAAACGGCACGACGTGAAACGAAAAAAAAAAAGAAAAAAACTAAAATAAATAGTCTTGGTCGCTTTTATATGCGTTATATATATATATATATATATATGTATATACACATAATCGATCATATCACTTTCGAAATATAAGGTATTTAACCATCAAGATTACTGGTCGTAAGAATGGTAAGTTTTATTATACGAATATATAATTAAAAACGAAAATAGAAAAGTCATTTAATAATTTTTTTTAAATAAATGATCTAAAAATAGAAGAGTGTATATAGTAACTGATGAATGTTGAATACATTCGAGTCAAATTAAAGATCTCATCAGCAAATCAAATATTAGCTAATTATACTATGTATGGGCTAAAATATTTTTCTATTTGTTTTGTCATGGCTGGATAGAGCTTGTTGAGAGTTACATCTATGACATCATTATGTTTAAATATAGAGAAAAATAGGCCCGAAAATTCTGATTTTTGTAAAATTTCTTTTTTCTATATATGTGAAATATACTTTTTTTTTTTTGTTAAATGTAAATCGAGAAGTTCTATTCAACCGTGACTAGAAAAGAAAAATAAACTCTGTTGAAATTTTGAATTATTGACATATAACATAGATTATATATAACTCTCTATAGTGGACATCGTTATATAGTTCTATGG
Organism: Rotaria sordida; assembly: GCA_905250125.1. Lineage (NCBI taxonomy): Eukaryota > Metazoa > Rotifera > Eurotatoria > Philodinida > Philodinidae > Rotaria > Rotaria sordida. The sequence continues at coordinate 61,957 of CAJNOL010000213.1, forward strand.
TAACTACTTTTGAAAAGTTTGAAAACTGTTCACTATAGAGAGGTTATTTTGTATCTCAGTCCGTACATGTTATAAGCAGCTCATATTTTGTTTACCGGTGAAACCTTTAATTTGATCCGAATATGTTCAATATTCTTCAATTACAATGTATACTCTTTCTCTAATAAGATAAAATGAACATGTTTGATTTACAATAAAGAATTCTTTGTCCTTAAGAGTTATTCTTTATTGTCTTTAATAATATAAAATCATGTAAAATAATTATATTTTAATAATTTCTATGACTCTTATTCTTGTTTTTTTTTATTAATTAATATAATATTCATCGATTACAAATTGTTAATTGAATTTATAAACGTTAATAGTAGTTAAATAAAGTTAACATATGACGTCGAAAGATTTTGAAGTTGAAGGCTATTTAAATAAAACTTTGTGTGTAGATCTTTCTTTTTTTTTTTGTCATTATTGGTTTCACTTTCAATTGATTGTTTTAATCTAATCTCAAATAGAGTTTCGATATATCTTTCTTTTTTTTTTATCATCATCATTAACCTGGAGTAAAATAGCTATACTCTTTCTTTAATCCAACGTCCCTCAAATTGTCCTTTATAAAATTGAAATTACAGTAAAAAGAAAGAGGAAGAAGACGAACAGATGTCATGATAATGCTTCTTCTTTTTTATTTTCACTTGGGCTAGTGCGTATTGTTCAAGGATTGTATTATCATCATCATATGTATATTCATGCGTACACACGAAAGAAAGAAAAGAAGAGCAAGGAAGAGAGAATACGGAAGGAGATGTACCTTCAACTTTGTAGCAAACAGAAAAAAGTAAAAGATAAACGTGTAAATAGCAATCTGTAGCAAAGACATAAAGCTACATAAAAGAGGATATAAAATAAAGAGAATAAACGTCAATTTGTCAAATATTCCCTTTTCGAGGATATATAATATTTTTTTTTTAAATTATTAGTACAATGGTAAGTTAAAAATTTATATCTATCGAATATATTATTTATTTAAATCTTTATATAGATTATTGGGTGGTTATTATTATTAATAATAATAATTAATATTATTTCGTTTACTATTGCTAATCCAACAAATTTTAATATTGATTCACGTCATATGCCAGGTCTGTCAATCGATATTTATTTTAGGCAAAAATACTTTATTTTCTAGCTAGAAAAATTAATGAGAGTATTTACATAAATTATTCTTGTAGTACGTTTTTTTAAACCTGTTATTGCACCAAGTTTAGCAAGTCGGTGCTATGGATGTCTTGTACCGTCATCTGACTGTACAGTACCTTGTTCGAGTCCTCAGCGTTGTTTTATACGTGGACCAACACCATTCAATCAAGGTTGGAATAATTAGATATAGATTAATGCTTTTTTCTAGACGCTTCATCATCGCTACCGGGTCGATCGGCTATTGCCATTGTAGAAGAGGACAAACGGTGTCTTGCATGTACAACTTTTCCACCGACGGGCATTGCCAGTCAATGCATCGTATCTTGTCACTATAATCAGCGATGTTATTTAAAGGCTGCTCATGCCAATGCAACGCGTAAGCTTATAATAATGATTGGCTTTCTGCTTTTTTTCTTTTTTCTCTTTAAAGAACTTGAATGAAAGCGAGAAAGAAAAATAACTAAATTAAAAAAAAAAATCTGAATATTCGTTATCTTTTTAAAGTTACCGATCGTCGTTGTACTGACGAACGATGGGTACGTGATTTACTCGTCGATGGTTGTCTAACATATAATGATCTTTATTGGTGTATGTGTTCAACTGATTTATGCAATTCCGGTGATTTCAATTCTATTCGTGGTATGTAAAATAATTTGATTAGAATATTAATCAGTTATGAAATAGATTATTGATGAAAAAAAGAAAACAAATATATATATATGAAATTTGATCAACGTTTATAATTTAGGTTTTGATGATTGTTCAAATAATCCTTGTCCATCGGGTACTATATGTCTTGATACAAAAGATGGATTTAGTTGTATTTGTCCACCATGGCAAACTGATTGTACTTATGGTAAGAAAGATTGTTGTTTTTTCTTTTTTAAATCTATGATAATTTAATTGAAAATATGAATTGTTTTCTTTTATTTTTTTTTTGGTTTTTGTAGCTTTTACTGTGGGCTGTACTTGTAAGAATGGCGGCCGATGTATTATGGGTCTTGGAACATATATTTGTGAATGTCCATATGGTTATACTGGAGTCAATTGTGAGACAAGTAAGTTTATTATTATTACTATTATTATTGAAAATAGTAAATTCTAACATTAATCAGATGTTCAAAAGATTTGATTTATTTCATGAACAAAAAATATAGAGAAAAGTTAAATTTATCAATAATAAATTTATATTTTTTCTATCCATAGGAACGAATACTTCAGCATTAGTTGAACGTAAGCTGCATGAAAATAAACATTCATTTTCCTTGAAGATTTCCAATTGAATCTTTATCTTAAAATATTTTGTCTAAGGATTTCGTCGACAGAGTTCACCATCATCACCATCACCATGTCCTAATCAATGTGTACAACGAACATGTGTGTATCGTCAGTCAGGTTACGGTTTAGCACCCACGAGTTGTACATGTCTACCACCTAGTCGCTATCCTAGCAGTCAAAGTAACTGTAATACATGTATGATAAATTAAAAATATTAATTTTATATGAGTGAATATTAAAAAAAAACAAAAATAAAAACATAATTTAGATCGAGCTCCACCACAACCATATGTTGCTTGTAGCCCAAATCCTTGTCAACATGGACAATCATGTCATTCTTTAACACCATACAGTTTCTTTTGTATGTGTCAAAAAGCTTATATTGGTCCTCTATGTGAACGATGTTAGTAAAAAAAATTCATTTTTTTTTGTTTTTGTATTATGTTAATTAAATCAAAAATCATTTTCTTCAATCTCAGCAAATCCTTGTGCTCAATATTCATGTCCTAGTAATCAACGATGTGTTGTTAGTAGTCAAAGACAGGCTATTTGTGTGTGTAGTACACCATATTGCCAACGTCGTAAGAAGACATATGTGTGATTTATGCATTTGTAAAACATGCATCTTTTATATATTATTTATTTGCATGTGTTTTTATAAAATTCTTTTGTTTTTTTTCATCAATCCTATGCTTGTTTATACAGGAGATATTTGCATCCCAAATCCTTGCATGAATGGCGGCACATGTCAATTGCAAGGCATGCTCAGTTTTATTTGTCAATGTCGTCCTGGATTTCAAGGATTTACCTGTCAGATATGTAAGTGTTTTATCAAATCCAAAAAAAAGAAACATTTCATACATCGTATCTGCTTATGAATTCACTATTTGACATATATTTTTCGTTGTCTTATATCATCGTTCGTTTTCTCTTAGGCGATGCTTGCGTACCAAATCCATGTCAAAACGGTGGTTCATGTGTTTTTGATGAACCAACAGGATCTTTTCGTTGTTATTGTCCACCTGGATATACAGGTCGTACATGTGATATCAGTAAGTAACTAAATATTCTAGTAGTTAAGAACATAGAGCGTGTATGACTGTGTGAATGTGCATGTATATATACCTATATATGTCTAGGCAGTGCAATTATTACTGTTTCTCCTGATCCATGTTTACCGAATCCCTGTCGTAATGACGCTACTTGTCAAGCTAGTAATGCAGGAAGTTTTACATGCATGTGTCCTGTTGATTTTCAAGGCATTTCTTGTGAAATTCGTGAGTTACATATCAGAAATCTTCTCCCTTTTTGTTTACTAAAATCTATAACAATATTTATTTAAAATATTCAAAGGATCCGATCCTTGTGCACCAAATCCATGCCAAAACAATGCTGGGTGTGTAGCAAGTGGAGTTTCCTTTGTTTGTTCATGTCCAAGTGGATTTTCTGGACAACGTTGTGAAATACGTAAGTATTCGAGTAGAATAATGAAGTTAATGATTCTTTTTTCTGTTTTCATACATATTGATGACATATTGTATTGATCGTATTAGGTAATCCTTGTGTACCGAATCCCTGTTTCAATGGTGCTCCATGTAATCCTAATGGAATAGCAGGTTTCATATGTATCTGTACTCAACCATATACAGGACAACGTTGTGAAGATCGTAAGTTTAATCATTCGTATCATTTCAATGAATCCTTCACAATTATTTGTATTTAGGTATTGATCCATGTGCCAATCAACCTTGCCGAAATGGAGGTACCTGTCGACCAATCAATGGTAATTCATATCAATGCATCTGTCCACCTAGTTACTCAGGCTTTGATTGTTCAATACGTAAGTTATTCGTGTTTGATACGAATAAAAGATAAAATAAGATTAATCAATATATAGGTGATCCATGTGCTCTGAATCCTTGTTTGAATGGTGCTCAATGTAATCCTAATGGAGTAGGAGGTTTCATATGTATCTGTATTCAACCATTTACAGGACAACGATGTGAAGATCGTAAGTTTATTCATTCGTATCATTGAAATGTATTCTTCGTCATTACTTTGCTCAGGTATTGATCCATGTGCCAATCAACCCTGCAGAAATGGAGGTACCTGCCGACCAATTAATGGCAACTCGTATCAATGCATCTGTCCACCTAGTTATTCAGGCTTTGATTGTTCGACACGTAAGTTATTCATGTTTGATACGAATGAAAACAAAATGAGATGAATGAGCATGTAGGTGATCCATGTGCTGAAAATCCATGCTTGAATAATGGTCAATGTGTTTCAACTAATATTGGAGGATTTACTTGTCAATGTCCTCCTGGATTCAGTGGTCAACGATGTGAAGATCGTAAGAATATCACATCGTTAAGCCATTGCATGTTTTATGACTTTGCTATTATTAGGTGATCCTTGTGCTTCACAACCATGCATGAATCAAGGCACTTGCATAAGAGAAAATGGTAGTTTTCGTTGTACATGTCCACCAGGCTATTCAGGAAGTCGATGTGAAATACGAGATGCATGTCAAAGTAAACCATGTATGAATGGTGGTACATGTCAATCAATTAATAGCAATAGTGGCTATCAATGTATTTGTTCTGCTGGTTTTAGTGGCCTACAATGTGAAACTAGTACGCTTACTACATGCTTCTATAAATTGAGAAATTATTTCTTTTGTTTTTTCTTTGATTAAGTATATTGTTATATTTTGTTTAGGAGATCCATGTGCTCAGAATCCTTGTTTGAACGGCGGCCAATGTTATCCGAACAGTATGGGAGGATTTACTTGTCAATGTCCTTCTGGTTTTAGTGGTCAACGATGTGAAGATCGTAAGGATATCGTATAGTTATAAGCTATTGCATGTTTTATTACTTTGCTATTATAAGGTGATCCTTGTGCTTCACAACCATGCATGAATCAAGGCACTTGCATAAGAGAAAATGGTAATTTTCGTTGTACATGTCCACCAGGTTATTCAGGAAGTCGATGTGAAATAAGAGATGCATGTCAAAATAACCCATGTATGAATGGTGGTACATGTCAATCTATTAATAGCAATAGTGGCTATCAATGTATATGTCCTGCTGGTTTTAGTGGTCTGCGATGCGAAACAAGTGCGTTTATTTACTTAAAAACACGTTTTTATTTTCGTCAGAATAAATTTGATCATGTTTATATGCTTTGACTGGAGTATAGAAGATAGAGATTGTTCTTGAGCTAGGTTCTGCATTCGAAAGATCAGTTTATTTATTAGGAGATGTTTGTATACCCAACCCTTGTTTGAATGCTGCAACATGCATTTCAAATGGCTTTGGAGGATTTACTTGTCAATGCCCTTCTGGTTTTAGTGGTCAACGATGTGAAGATCGTAAGAATATTATATTAATAAGTCATTGCATGTTTTATTACTTTACTATTATTAGGTGATCCTTGTGCTTCACAACCATGCATGAATCAAGGCACTTGCATGAGAGAAAATGGTAGTTTTCGTTGTACATGTCCACCAGGATATACAGGAAGTCGCTGTGAAATAAGAGATGCATGTCAAAGTAATCCATGCATGAATAGTGGTACATGTCAACCTATTAATGGCAATGGTGGCTTTCAATGTCTATGCCCCTCTGGATTCAGTGGCCCACGCTGTGAAACTAGTAGGCCTATGACGTGCTTTTACAAATTGAGAGATTATATATTTTTTTTCACTAAGTATATTGTTATATTTTGTTTAGGAGATCCATGTGCTCAGAATCCATGCTTGAACGGCGGTCAATGTATTCCAACTAATAATGGTGGATTTATATGTCAATGTCCTGGTGAATATAGTGGTCAACGATGTGAAGATCGTAAGAATATCATATAGTTATAAGCTATTGCATGTTTTATTACTTTGCTATTATTAGGTGATCCTTGTGCTTCACAACCATGCATGAATCAAGGCACTTGCATAAGAGAAAATGGTAGTTTTCGTTGTACATGTCCACCAGGATATACAGGAAATCGATGCGAAATAAGAGATGCATGTCAAAATAACCCATGCATGAATGGCGGTACATGTCAATCTATTAATAGCAATAGTGGCTATCAATGTATATGTCCTGCTGGTTTTAGTGGTCTACGATGTGAAACTAGTATGCTTGTTCTATGTTTTTTTGTTCATATAGAAGTTGATGCATGACGAATATGTACCTAATATTATTGCTTTCATAGAAGATCCATGCACTCAAAACCCATGCTTGAACAATGGTCAATGTGTTGCAAATAGCTTGGGAGGTTTTACATGTGTTTGTGTTCCTCCATATACAGGTCAACGATGTGAAGATTGTGAGTTTAAAAGGAAAGCTCTACATATTCTCTAGCTATGTTGTCATGCTGCATTTGTTCTAGCAAATCCCTGTGCAAGTAATCCGTGTGGTAGCAATGGACAATGTATTGAAAGTAATAGTGGCTTTTATTGTGAATGTAATCTCGGATATTTTGGAAATCAATGCGAGAGTAAGTGATCATTGTATAGTATGTTATATAGCATGTAATATTCAATTTGCATGATGCCAGATCTTGTTTGCACGCCTAATCCTTGCACGAACGGCGCTACATGTGAACCTCGTCCTAATGGTGTTTTTCATTGCAACTGTCCACCTGATTATGAAGGACAACGTTGCGAATTTCGTATGTGTTCTGAATATGAGCAATACATACAAATAAAATAGATAAAATGTGGTCTCATTTAATTTTAGGTAAAGTTTGCGAACCGAATCCATGTCTCAATGGTGGCACATGCAGTCCATATGGTCTCGATACATATTCTTGCAATTGTCCATTTGGTTATACTGGTAGAAATTGTGAAAACCGTAAGTAGCATAGAATGATTATTTTCATAAGATAATTAATATTTTTTGTTTAGGTGATCCATGTATTCCAAATCCATGTCAAAATAATGGTCGCTGTCGATCAAGTATAGCTACAGGCACCTATGTATGTGATTGTCCTGCTACTTTTAGCGGTCAAAATTGTGAAACAAGTAAGTGTTATTATAAACATGAAGAATGCATGACTTAGATATGCATTGTATGCCCAGATGAGTTGATGATGAGCGAAATATCGAATATTTTTCCTAGTTATATCGGCTCGACGTGTCTAGTCTAAGTGTCAAAAAGTCCTCGTTCATGACTATTTCGAGACGAGGACTTGTTGAGACAAAGACTAGATAGGTCGGATTGACATGATGCCCATCCAAATATGATTTAAACTGGAAAAAGAAAGATCGTCAGAGACAATTCACAAGATATGTTGTAATAAGATCTACTGAATTAGTTTAGACTAGTCTAAATCTAAATATATAAGGCAAAAAGTTAGATTCAAATATGAATACAATATGTTACTTACTCATCGTTTAGTCAATTGAACTATGTGACCGAAAAATCTATTTCTATGTCTCTCTAAACATTCGTAAATATACCATTTTATAGAATTTTTTACAATTTTTTTTAAATTTGCATATGAATAAAAAAAATTATTCTAGCACAAAAATATATACATAAAATTGAGTAAGTTTATTATAGATTCTTTTTAAATTAAAAGGAAAAAAAATTTTTGACCATAAAGGTTTAGAAAAAAACTAATAATAACAAAAAATATATTAAGTACAAAAATAAATATATCGATCATTTGAATTGAAAACAAATTGAATTGATCGATTTTAAAATTAAAACAGAACTACATTTGCGTAATCTGAATTAAATCTTAAATAGAACAAATCGAATGTATAGTTAAAATAGAATAAAATAATGATACAAAAAAAGATACAAATTATTTTTAACTTGTTTTTTTTTACACATATAATCAATTTTAAATTTATATATTCCCAGTTTTTTGCACAGAGATGAACAATATACTTACTATTTTCTCCTACGTTTTGGTACTTCGATATATATTTTTAAGTTAGTCCTCAAAAGTACGAAGTTTTTGCTTCTTCAAGAAGTGTGCATTTGCATTTCGAGTTTTTAAAGAATGAAAAATGGCAGAAATCTACACACAACTGGAAGAAGATATAACAAATGTGTTGTATATCTTTGACTTCAGTATGGGTTTTGAAGAACTCAATAAAATAATATCGATGGCACTTTTTCTTTCTATAATAAATTGAAACAGTAGGTGCATATGCCAGTAATCCATATGGAAATAGTGAAACATGTCGTATACTAATTAGCAATGAATATAAATATGTCTATGTATCACATATGATGAGTGCTCATGAATTTTTCTTTGTTTTCTTTTGGTTTTATGTTGAAAAATAAATTCAAAAAGAATATTCGATCATTGCCGTATTCGATTACTAAGATGCTGTTTTTTTTAGGTGATCCTTGCGCAATAAATCCATGTGTCAATAATGGCCAATGTTCATCAAATGGTTATGGTGGATTCATGTGTATCTGTATTCAACCATATACAGGACAACGTTGTGAAGATCGTAAGTTCATCGAATCACATCATATGTTTTGGCCATGATAATTAGTTTTTAGGTATCGATCCGTGCGCCAATGAACCCTGTCGAAATGAAGGTACCTGTCAACCAATCAATGGTAATTCATATCAATGCATCTGTCCATCTGGTTACTCAGGTTTTGATTGTTCAATACGTAAGTTGTTGATGTTTGATACAAATGAAAACAAAATAAGATGAATGAATATATAGGCGATCCATGTGCTCAGAATCCATGTTTAAATAACGGTCAATGCTATCCGAACGGTATGGGAGGATTTATGTGTCAATGTCCTCCTGGTTTTAGTGGTCAACGATGTGAAGATCGTAAGAATATCGTCTAGTTAAGCTGTTGCATGTTTTATTGCTTTACTATTATTAGATGATCCTTGTACTTCACAACCATGCATGAATCAAGGCGCTTGCATGAGAGAAAATGATGGTTTTCGTTGTACATGTCCACCAGGATATTCAGGAAGTCGATGTGAAATAAGAGATGCATGTCAAAGTAATCCATGTATGAATGGTGGTACATGTCAACCTATTAACGACAATAGTAGCTATCAGTGTGCATGTCCTTCTGGTTTCACAGGTTTACAATGTGAAACACGTAAGAAGAAAGTTGATATTTCTTTGCAATAGATTTCAAACTAGAAAACTTAGGAGATTATGATTTATGAAACATAATTAATCATTTTAGAAGATGTATGTACACCGAATCCATGTCTCAATAATGGTGCCTGTATACCAAATGGAGTTGGTGGTTTTACATGTCAATGTCCTAGTGGATTTAGTGGTCAACGATGTGAAGATCAAGATAGTTGTGCCGCTCAACCATGTCAAAATCGAGGTGTTTGTGTTAGTTCAGGTGATGGATCGTATATATGTCAATGTCGTACAGGCTTTCAAGGACAGAATTGTGAACAAAGTTAGTTGAAAAAAAATTCTAAAAAATGATATAGTTGTTCTTATTCAAATTCTAGTGGATATTTGTGGTGTGAAAAATCCATGTATATGTGGTACATGTCAAAATGATCCATACAATCCACAAGGTTTTATTTGTTTCTGTCCACCTGGTTATTCGGGTAATCGATGTGAAAAAAGTAAGTGTTGAAAATAAGTGAAATATTTTGCATTTGTAATCATATATATATATGTTTCTTTTTTGAGTACTTAATTGTTTGGATAGCGGAGAGGAATGCATAAATGGAGGTCAATGTATTCAACGTCCACTTGGTGATTATGTTTGTTCATGTCCTTATCCTTATTGTGGTCTTCGTTGTCAATCTCAACGACCATCCTGTGGTATGTATTATCTATTTCAGAAAAGAGTGGTGGACTCACTTGTTTGTTGAATAACTCGACAACACTAATAGCTATTGAGCTCGAATTTTCGCCGTTAGAAAGAACATGAATGGGAGTACACAAGGTTATCTGAGAATCAAAATATTTGAAAATTTTTCTAAGGAGTTCCAAGAATTTTTCGAGATATTCTATGTGAGCCATTAAACTTATCTATGGGCAAATTTTCAGATCGAAATACCTAGGAATGTTTGGAAAATTCAATAAAAGTGGTCCTCATTTTTTAACAAAAACTCGAAAACACCTAAACAATTTCGGAGTTTATAAAGCAGATATTGACCTACAATGTGACTAAATTGAAATTGAAAATATAGCTAATCATGCGAATCAAACAGTGATTTTCCAAAAATTGCTGGAGTCCCCTTAGAAAACTTTTAAAGTATTTTGATTCTCAGTTGGACTTGTCTTTTCTATTCTTTTGTGAAATGTACAATATAGATTTAAAAAAATGTTTCAATATCTTGAACATATATATGTTTTTCTAGGTACAGCACATACTCTTGCACCACCTGCAACAACATCAAGTTCTAATTCATTATGTTCTTCAAGTATATGTAATAATCGTGGTATATGTCAAGAAGTTGATCATGGAAGAGGCATTCAATGTTATTGTTCAACAGGCTGGTCTGGTTCACGATGTCAATATAGTAAGTTAATGTTTTAATCGACTTTCAATGAAAACAAACACATGTATATATAATATTTAAATAAAAATTAAATAAATAGGTTTATCATGTAAAGATGATCGACAATGTAGTAACGGTGGAGTATGTCGTGAGATAACAGATGAAATCAGTGTATGTCATTGTTTACCACAGTTTCGGGGAGAAAGATGCGAGTAAGCTAACAATAGCATGGTTTTCCATTTCCTCTTTTGTTTTGTGTGATATGTAATTGTTTTATTAGTTGTATAATAATTATTAATCAATTTCTTTTTTATTTATTTATTTATTTAGACATGCGTATGAATCCTGGTCTCACCCAGGTTACGATGAGCAACAGCAACAGGACACTTCTAACCAGTACGATAACGCTTATCCGTCGGCAGCGGACATAACACGAAGGGATGTATCAAAGAACACAAAAAAACGTAAACAAACCAGCAAAAATTAATTGTGTTATTAATTTATATTAGCTCCTTTATATGCAAATAGTCTTTTGTTATTTCTCCTTTTTTTTTCTTTTTGCTCAGAACAGTATATATATATATATTTATATATATACATAACACTTTACCTATTATTATCCTCAACTGGTTTTCTTTTTCTTTCTATTAAACAATATTAAATAAACCGATAGAGCCGTTTTTTTTTTCTCGAGAAAAAAAAGAATATTTATTCGCAAGAATCGATAGAAAAAATTAAAATGACAATCGAAAAAAATTTATTTGTTTTTCTTTTTTTTTTTTTTTATTTCTTGATCGAAAAATAAAATAAAACGATGAAAATCATTTTTAATAATTAACAATTTGTATAATAAACATCAAGAAAATATAAAAATAATGATAAGCAATCATAGTCATGAATGAAGCCGTATGGTTTGAACTTCTGTGTTGACTAAAGTATGACAAAAAAAAATTAGCATTAATAGATGGATCGAAAGTTTTGAAACAAAATATTTGTTTATTTTTAACTCTCTTGAAAGTATTTGTTTCTGATGAGTTAACAACTATGGATTAGAATCAGTATATTGTGCACTTTCGAAATATTGTCTCAGAAATTTTATCTCAGTTTTTATTCAAGAATAGTGAAGGAATTTTCCAAAAGGCCTAAAAAATTAGATTGAATGCTGACCGAATAAACTTTTGGTAATATTTTATATGGAACTAAGCTATGATTTTTATCTAAGTGAAACTATATACAAATTGCCTTTTGATTGAACAATCGGTTTTTCAAAAATGAAGATTTAAAAGAAATGACAATTGAAGTGACCTGTAGAAAAGTTCTATTTGTACATTTTGTAGGATAGTTTCTGCTCTAAAAATTGATATATTAATAAAGGTGTCAATATTTACTTTCGACTTGTAATGATAAAAGTACAAAAGTAACATGAAATTTATATTATTCAAATTCTAATGAAGTAAAAATAAGTAGTAATATTGTTACTTTTCGAGTGAGTAATTTCAAACAAAAAAAATCAAGATCTAATGATTTATATCTTTTAGAACATTTAGATGGCAGAATGAATATACTAGCACATATTATTCGAAGACTGATTAATCCATTAAGTTTTTTCCTTCTAATAGATTTATAAAATTCAAAGTAATAATAAATAGAAATCAGATTTCAGATATCATAACAAAGACATATTATTGATGGAATAGAAAGTTTTATATCTACATTCATCAGGATTGTTGAGACACATAATAGATCAAATATTTAAAATCATGAGAATAATATTTGAAATATATCTCGTTTTATGTTATATTATCAACAATATTTGGAAAATTGGCTCTCTTACAGGCGCCTCTTCGATATGAAATTTCTAGAGAACAACTTATCGAATATTTGAATAGAGCTTTTTTTGTAAGAGTTACCAAAGTCATGGAAAAATTGGTTTGAAGAAAAACGCAATTCGCTATTTCCGTTACATAAATTTGATTTTTTTTTGTAATGTTTAAAGATAGTTTTTGAATCGCCAAAATGTATTTAGTAGATAGATGCATAGCGACAAAAACTTTGAGTAGCAAAAAAAGAAAGAGGAAGAATATTCTCTTAAGAATGATAGATGAAGAGAAGCATTTTTACCTATATAAGTTTGATAAATTCTATAATTTTTATAAAGAAAAAAAAAAACAACAACATATTTTTAATTATTTTGAAATTAATTTCATCAAATCTTACATGAACAATGCTTGCAGGTTTTGTATCATCATCTGTTTTTATAGAAGTTATTGCTTGTGCAAGATTATCCCAATCTTCAAGTACCATATATTGAAATGGATAACTTATTGATATATTATAATAGGAATATTTTTTCGAATTTTCTTTGCCAATAACATGACGAATTATTTTTTCACAATTAATTATTTTACGAGCATCAAACATAAGTTCAAATATATGTTGATCTTGACAATATTGATCAACATAATCTGCCATTGTTCGTATGATATCTATTTGACTAATTTTAAATCGAATAGCTTCTTGAAATTTTATAACCATAGATGGATTTTGTTTTTCATATTTATTAATAAAACTGAAAAGAAAAGAATATTTTTTTTTCCTTTATTTAATAAATATTTATAAAAGAAAAAATAAAACAAAACATTTTATGCTACATACTCTTGTCGTTTTTTCATAGCATCTAAAAATTCATTATAACTTATATTACATTCATTATTTTCTGTCATAATATCAATTGGTTCAGAAGTTTGATGTTGAACACTATAATAAAATTGAATTCATTCTTTTATGAATCCTTTAGATAAGAAAAAAAAATAATAATAATAACAAACCAAGAATGTAAAAATTTATCCATAGAATGACCTTGATTAGGATCATGATCAAAATATGCTAAATATTCATTGAAGATATCAGATGTTTTAATTGATGTACAGCAAACTTTATAAGTATGTGCACTTTTTGTATGGTGTATAATCATTGGATGATTAAGTTTGATTATATAATATGATAATCTATTTTTAATTTGATCTGTATCTTTATCAATTTGATCTTGTGATAGAGGTTTGTTATCAAGTTTTGTTTGAATATTTTTTTTTACTTGATCAACTATTATATTCCAAGCATTCTAAAAGAGAAATTAATTTATTTTTATTAATTTTTTATTTAAATTTAATATTTAAAGAGATTTAATATGAAATATAATTGAAGAAATATAGATTATCTTAAGTAAAATATATTCATACTTTAACAGGAATCATTAAACTTAAAGCTTTTTGTTGAAATGGTGGACTTATTTCTTTTTTAAATTTATTATAATTATTATAGAATAATAAATTATTAGATAATAATGAACGATAATATATTTCACAATTGATTAATTTATATGGTTGCCATAATAGAATGAGAGCAAAACCACAAAAATCATTTGTTGTAGTATCATAATCATAAACAATATTTTTTACATCAATTGATTGTACAATTGCTTGATCTAATAATTTCATTGTACTATTATCATTTATTGTATTGTTTTCTGAATACAAATCAATAAATCTATCATAGAGAAGAAATTTATATTTAGAATTTTATCTAGAATATTTTGATGTTGCTAATTATAAGGAGATTGCTTTATCCTATCTATTTTGAGATATATAGTTCTTCATCATCTTTTTATTTAATCCTTCAGAAACGGTAATAAGGAAGTAGTTCATATATTAGAACAAGATATTATTCATATACAATATGTGATCGTATATCAATGTCTATTATAGCCTGTAGAAAGGGATTTAAATTTTTATCCCTATACTTCAACGCTTCTTTTAGTTTGTGTTTTTTTTTACAAAAATGCTATAGAATATAATTTATTATTATGTCATTAAGAAAAAAAGATATTTATTACATTTAGATAAAGTTTCAAGTTAATTTACTTACACCTTGGTTAATTGTCGAGCTTTTTCTAATAGTCGTAAATTAAACTCACAATCCGATTTATCATGGATTATCATTTTATCAGCACATTCTTTGATTATTTTCATTTGTTCATCTAATAAACCGTACGCATCAACATATTTTTTTAATAGTAGTTCATCTGATCCTATATCCCATTGACAACATGTTAAAAATGCCTTAGCACGTTGTTGATGTTCCTTGAAAACAGGTTGAAAACTTATTGATATAAATGGATTGAATTGTTGTACAATAGCTTCATTATCAATCTTGATCATCTGTTCGAAGTCTTGCAATGAATTCAAAAACAAAAAAAAGAAAAGAAAAATTATTCGATGTGTTTGATACATTTGTCAGAAAAAAAATTGAAATCTATATTTTTCTTAATTTTTAAAAAAAAGATTCGTTTTTTTCTAATTATTCTATGTTTATTAAACGAAATAGACAATATTGAAATCCAATATGATTGCATCCTACGACATTTAAATCAAAGATATTTTCAAGTAAACGATTGATTGAAT
Source organism: Rotaria sordida (assembly GCA_905250125.1). NCBI lineage: Eukaryota > Metazoa > Rotifera > Eurotatoria > Philodinida > Philodinidae > Rotaria > Rotaria sordida. The sequence goes on from CAJNOL010000213.1 coordinate 77,362, forward strand.
CTTCTAAATAATTTCAATCTATTTTATTTAAATCAATTCCTATTAGAAAGAATCACAGTCGATAGTGAGTTCTAGATTTCTCTCGTTTTACGATTCTTTTTTCTCAACTAACACATACTTCTCCTTTCAAATACTGTCAATTTCACACATCCAAATCAATTCTTTTATGATTAATGACAAATGTGAAAGATTAAACATTGCATATGTTTGCAGTATATTCAAAAAACACTTGCATTTGCTGACAACATATTTTTTTAGCGCATCTTCATTCATACACAATCATGCAAGTTATTTGAAATAGTTGGGATTTTGCAGAAGATATGTAAGACAATAGTTCACGTATATCGATGTTTGTGTTTCCGACATATACATTCGAATACAATTTATCAAGTTTTTCAGGAATAAAAACTGACGAGTAAGATTATGCATAATTCTGATCTTTGCCATAATTCACATATACTGCATTTGTGTTGAAAAATTTAAGTATCATCAGCATCTGTCCTGATAATTGAAAACAAGTACGCGAAATTCTGCACATCTATACAACATTATCGTGTGTACGGCAATCACTATTGAATTGATACTCAGTTGACAGGCAAAATTTTACTATTTCGCTGTGTAAATATTGGTTTATACAAGAGTTTAGTTTTTATTTCAACATGTTAGTATTGGAGACATTCATACGCATGTTAAATAGCAAATTGTAAAATCCTCGAATCTTGAAATTCGATGGATTCACAATTCTAGGATTCAACTTTTTTTTCTCTTCCACAGATGATACCCCTTGATGTATATACAGGCTTTTCTCATAGTTGTGAATGACTTAGTTGAAACAAAACTTTAACTGTAAAAAAAAAAAGGATTGGAGAGCAAGCACATCAGTTATTTTTTATTTACTTCACTTCGAAAATGATGCATTTTTTTAGCTTGCAATGTAAAGAATTAGAGACAATGTATTTTGAAATAATAGTAATTGGTGTTGAACAGTGGTATCGCCAGCAGATACAAACACCAAATTCTTTCTAGAACACGAATTGCCAATAATAAATAATTAACTGACAATTCATTGAATGGTGATGATACCTTGTCAACAGTAGACGAATATTAAAGTCATGAATCGAACATTGACAAAACTATCAATTCATCTTCAGAAGAACTAACTAGTGACTTTGTACGGCTTGATGATAGCAATAGTAATGATGAAATAAACTTAACATGTTGCTGTATTATTTATAAATTTTTACATTTATAATTATAAATTGAAGATACTGATACGACATTTATGAATACTATATAAACGATTGGTACATCCCTAGATATTCGCATCACGAAAAAACAAACATGTGTAAATATGTCACATATTATACTATAATCATTCGTCTCGAAACGTTGAATGCTAATATGCATCACAACAGACTACAGTAGATAGAATAACGAAGCGTTTGTTGCAAATACACATGAATATGCTAAAGTCTTTCTCTACATATCAATTTCAAATTTGAAAATTTTTATTTCATGAGACAAACTTCCATTTCACGCTAAGCGTCTACTTACATTAGAGCTACATTCAAAACTTGTATACATACTGATTATCTAATGACTGTAGGACATATATGTTAATAACTATTAATAAATTCGAAAAAACGAAAACAAACTTTTGAAATAAAACTGATCCAAAAATACAAGAGCAAATTCATTTTAATGAGAAAATCAACAATAACATGTTGAAGTAAAAGTTAAACTCTCGTACAAATCAATATTTAAACAACAAAATGGAAAATTTTTCTTATCAACTCAGAAACAATTCAATAGTAGTTTTCGTACATACGATAATGTTGCATAGGCATGCAGAATTTCATGAATTTGTTTTCATTATCAGGACAGATGCTGATGATACTTAAGCCTTTCAACACAAGCACAGTATATGTGAATTATGACAAAGATAAGAGTTGTGTATAATCTTACTCGTTATTTGTTTTTCCTAAAAAACTTGGTAAATTCTATTCGAATGCATGTACCGAAGACGCGCATTGGTGTATATATACTACTGTCTTGTGTTTTTTTCGAGAAATCTCAACTTTTTCAAATAACTTCTATGATCCTGTATGAATAAAGATGGATTAAAAACTATATTGTAAGCAAACACGACTATTTTTTAAACATGCTTGTTTGATTTGTTTATGAACACATTCTCAGCTCTTTTCTTGATACTCTTATTTACCTGTTACTGCATTTTTTTCTTCGTGGATTGGTACAGTTGTTTCTTCGTTTTCGAACTCTGTACTTTGTTCTGAAACTGTCGACGCTGATTCAGCGAATTCTATGTTAATAAATAGTACATTATCAAATTATTATCATCGAGCTTTTTTTGTATTTTTACTAACCTTCTTGTCCATAATACATTTCATCAATCAATTCTGTTACTTCTTCATTTGCAAATTTTACACTTTGTTCAGAAACTATCGATACTGGGTCAGTGGATTCTGTGTCAATAAATAATCCACTACTAACTTATCATCATCTCGTTTCTTCATATTCTTACTAACCCTGTTGTGGATAATACGTTTCATCAGGTGATTCTGTTGTTTCTTCCTTTTCGAATTCTGTACTTTGTTCTGAAATCGTTGATGATGGTTCAATGGAGTCTGTGTTAATAAATAGTATCATATCAACTTATTATCATTACGTTTCTTCGTATCCTTACTAACTTTCTAGTGCATAATATAATTTATCAGTGGATTCTGTTGTTCCCTTGTTTTCAAACTCTGCACTTTGTTCTGTTACGGTCGATGCTGGTTCAGTAGATTCTGTAACAATAAATAACCCATTATCTGTTGTTTCTTCATTTTCGGCCTCTGTATGTTGTTCTGAAACTGCTGATGTTGGTTCAGTGGATTCTGAATCAATAAATAATGTATTATCAAACTTATTACCATTGTATTTCTTCATATTCTTACTAACCTTCTTGTGTATAATATATTTCATCAGTCGATTCTGTTGTTTTCTCATTTTCGAAGTCTGTAGTGTGTTCTGAAACTGTCGATGCTCGTTCAGTGGATTCTATGTTAATAAATAGTGCATTATCAACTTATTACCATCGTGTTTCTTCATATTCTCTGACTAACCTTCTTGTGTATAATATATATCATCAGTTGGTATTGTTGTTTCTTCGTTTTTGAAGTCTGCACTGTGTGTTGAAAGTGTTGATAAATACTCTGTAGATTCTAAGTCAATAAATAGTATATTTCCTAGTCATTATCATTATGTTTCTTGATATTCTCACTTACTTTCGTATGGATGACTTTCTGATTGAAGTTGAACTGTTGTTGGATTTTCCGAGTCGATATTGTCAATTGGAAATGATGATACACTTGTAGTATATATTTCATATGTATCTGATGAATGAATTTTAATTATTATCGCAACTATAATCGATATTTTTATTTACCTTTTTTTCTATGATTTTCTGTATAAATCGGATTTGTTGATAGATTTTCAGAAAAGATATCGTAAATCGGAAGTGCTGCTACATCTTCAATATAGACTATTTAAATAATAACGATAAGATTATTTCTTTTCTTTTTTTTTTTTATTGTATGCCGCTTTGTATTACCCGTTTTATCGATGTCGTTGTCAGTTGTATTGAGTAAAGCATTCACTATAGTGACTATTTGCAAATAATATACTAACTGAATAAAGAATATAAGAAAAAATGTCCAAGAAGACATTTTCACTGATAATAGAAGATACGATCAATGATATTAAATTAGGAAGAGAAATAAGTTAAGACATTCAATAGGTACGAACAGAAACTTAGTTTTTTTTAACAGAGGATTTATTCAGATGAATGAATAAATGTATATAAAATGAACAAATTTTGTTACTATAAAAAAAATCTTGGTGACAAAATAAAGCGCTGAATATGTCTACTTTTTCATAGTATTGTATTTTTATTTGCACAAATTTGTAAAAAAAAATCAATAAATAAAATATATGAAAATTGACTTATATATTTATTCTAAATATAATAATGAGACATTTGTTCAATTTTAAAGAAACTTTATTCGAATTACAACTGATGGATTATCATCAGAATTTCATTCATTTTCTTAGTTTCTAATAAAATTCCAACCAACAAAATTTGCCATTAAAGATTTTTCTTAACTTCTAATAGGACAAACATTTTAATAGCTTGTTTCCTGTATATGTTACCCAATAATATTTTATATAGAATTATAGCTCTTGAGAAAATACGTATAAGTTTACATCAACATAAGCTAAACTTTAGTTCTATATAACATTTTATAAAAAAACATCGAAAAGTACCGAGTTGAATAACGCCTAATAGCTTTATACAAAAATGATATCTTTTGTAAAATATGATTTTATTTAATTTATATGAAGGTTTTATCAAATGGGAAAATTCTGTACTCCAGAGGTATGCTAAAGTCATCTTCGATTATCTATTTCAACTCTACTATCAACATGTGTCACGAGCATTTTAGTTTGAATTCATTTTATCTAAGTTTGTCTGATAATAAAGCCTAACTACTCTAACATTTGAGTATTACTGAAGTACGATAAAGTGGTTAGTCTTTATTGTTAGACAATCTTATATAAAATGAATTTAAACTAATATACTCAGGATACATGTTGATAGTAGATTTGAAATAACTAAAATGTTCTAGAGAATAACTTTGGCAAATATTCTTGAAGCACGAAACTTTCGTTTTTTCCTTCTCTTGAATTTTAATCATTTATTTTTATTAATTAACTTTCTTCTGTTCTATTACATCATTTATCTTATGTTAAAATAATATTTGTATTTATTATTAACATGTATCAATAATCTCGAATAGATTTTATATCCTGATGAAATCTTCTGTTATAATATAAAAATCTTAAATGTTTTTTGTTTTTATAATGGAAAACAAAATCATGCACAATTTTTATTGAGCAAATACTACGAGACTATAAAAAAGAAAAACAAGTAAGAAAGTGATAATATAGAATATAATACAAAATAAACCCAATTGGTTTAATTCTAATTACATCTGACAATATTATCAATTTGAAAACAAAACAAATGCAATAACAAAATGCAAATAAACATGTATATACATAAAAATAAGAATACAAATATTTAATTTTTTTATTTTCTAAATGGCACCAAATTCTGTAATAAGTACATGATCATTAAGTAATGTTTCTTGTTGTTGTTGTTCAGATAATGGTTGATGTTTTAATAAAATAGGTGAAGAAATTATTGATGGACCTAAACGATGTCGACGGATTGAACTATGAATATTATTAGTATTATTTTGATTTGGATGTATAAGAAATGATTGAGTTGATGAACAACGACGTTGATTTACTGTTGGAGATGATATATCATGAAGAGAATGTTGAAGACCTTGAATATATCATAAAAATAGAATTCTTTTTTTTTCTTTCTCTTGTTATTCGATTTTAGGTGATGGCAATGCAAAAAATTGAGCAAAAGTTTTTTTAAATATTGTTTTCGACTTTTGCTATCTTATAGAAAAAAATCGATTCTTTCAATAATCAAACAATTTTCTTCCTAACTATATGACGATTAAAATCAAAAACTAATTCAAATAAATATTGAGATTTGATGCTTTTGATATATTTCAATTTTTATAGACTTTTTATCTAAATTTCATAAGATAAAAACATCGTTGAAATATGTCAAAAACAACATTTTGATAGGTAATTCAACGAGTTCTATCCAACTATGAGAAACCAAAATTTGCATAAATTTCAAATCGCCAGCACCTTATGAATGATGAAAAGAAAATAATATTAGCTGTTATGTGTCATAGTGCGAATCATAAGTCATTGAAAAGTTTAATTTCAAATCAATGTTTATTTTTCTTTAAAAATTTCGATTCGAGTTTAGTTTTTTTTTTTTTCTAATCTTTATTTTCTGTTGTTATGAAATCAATGTGCGAAATTTATTGACATGCATATGCTTTTTTTTCCCCCTTTACTTACATAATTAATATTCTGTATGATTTATTTAAAAGAAAAATAAAAATGATAAAAAAATTTTGACAAATAAATTTACCTGGTGAATCTCGAATTGGACGAAATGGTGATTGTCGATGATTATTTAAAATCTAGAAGAAAAAGTTTTTGTTTTTAATTTTTAATAAAACAAACCAAAGAATATTTAAACATACAAATTCCGGTGCTTTCGATTGTAATGTAACACGAATTGGACTAAAAGAAAAAAGATGAATGAATATTTAAGGTATTTTTGTTTGCTTACGTTGATGCTTTAGCCATAGCTGTTGAATCATCATTTATTCGAGATTCTTCTTCTTCTATAAAATATTTAAAAAAAAAAAATATTTAATATTTTTTCGTCTAGAAATTCATTAATACCTTTTGATGATGAATCAGCTAGACTATCTGTTGATTGATGAAGATGATTTGTTTCTATGAAGAAAAAATAAAATAAAAATTAACTTTTTCTTTTCTTACAAAAATCTTCTTTATTATACCTTGTTGATTTTTAAATATTTCAGAAGTTGATGGTTGATATTGACGTGCCGATGTTAAACTTGATGATATAACATCTGGTGCTAAAAATTATTCATATGAAAATATAATATTCAATTTTATTTTTCTACTTGTTGATCGTGCATGAGTTATTGATGTAACTGTATTATCAACAGAAGATAATGATGGACTTATTGCACGTTCAGTTGAATCACCAAGATAAAGTTGTCCATCAGCTGATGATGTACGTGTTCGACGATTAGCCAAACGATCAAGAATATTACGAGTTTTTCGTGAAACAGATTGTATAAGACCACGAGATCTAATTTAAAAAAGAAATAATAATTATTGAATATTAAAACATTCTGATTGCAAAAGAAAAGATATCGAGTCTCAAAATCACATACAGACATGAACAAAAGTAGCTGTCTCTCTTCCTGGAATAGAGTTCATCAGGTCCAAAATTCTCGGATTCAGACCCGATTGAATCGTACTTTGATATTCTCAATTAAATTTTCTGAGCGAAATTGGATAGTCGTCCTAAATACAGCGTACACCACACATTTCTCAGACGACTAGAGTCCATCAGGTCAAAAATTTTCGGATTCGAAATCAACCCGACGGGCTCCATCCGAGAGTGCTGCTATTCTCTATGATATTATACTGATATTTTCCCTATGCGAAAAATATATTCAGTGGAAATGTTTTGGTTCGTATTATGACTCTGAAATTTTCAGAACAGACTTATTTTCTCATAGGAAATTTCTGCTAAAACTTTCAAATGCATTATTTAAAGCTATCGTTAAAAATATGTATCTCACTAAAAATTATCATTTACTTTTCAACAAACATTATTTATAAGCAAACAATATTAGAACTATCTTAAAATGATTTCTAATAACATTTAGACTAGGATGCTCTTCTATATTCAGTTTTTGAATGATAGATTGAACAAAAATATTTATGCCAAAATGAATGACATAGGATGATTAAAGGAGAAAAATAATATTTAAATTATAATTCCAGTATATCTATATTGATGAAAGATGGGTTGATTATGGTGATTAGAATTTATTTTTCGTACGAATTTAATTCTTAATTAGAAATTCAAATAATAATAAGTTTGAATTATTTCTATTAAAATTTCATAAAAAATAAATTTGATTACCGTCTTGGTTTATGTATGGTCATATTTTTATATTGTTCCATAATTTTCATTTCAAGTAGTTCTTTTTGTCTCATTAATGAATGAAGTTGTTCTCTAATAAACAATAAAAAGAAATCGAATGAATTTTTCTTAATTATTTTTATTATTTTCTTCGAATACATACAAATAACCTCGAGCTTCTTCATGAAATAAATCTTTATTACTTAATGCTTGTGCAAGAACATTTTGATTTTGTTGTACAAGATTATGTAATTGTTCAATTAATTGACTTTTTTCTTCTTCTGTTCGTTCAGTTTGTTGTTCAAGAAACTTTAAATACAAAAAATGTTTATTATTAAACTAAATCATTAGCAAAATAAAAATAAAAATAAAAAACAAACTTCATATTTTGTTATTAAATTTGCATATTCAGCATTAATATTTGTATATTTCATTTGTATTGTAGCTAAATCACTTCTTGATTTACTTAATTCTAATTTAATTTCATCTAATTGTTGTTTTAAATTTTGATTTATAGTTAATGTATCTTGTAAATCATCTGTACGTATTTGATATTGTTTTTGTAATAATAAATACTGTTCATCAAGTGGTTTTTGTTCAGCTAATTTTGTTTCATATTGATGAATTTGTTTTAATAAATAACTAATACGATTTAATAAATTTTGTTTTTCTTTAACAATTGTATCTAATTCAATTTGTAAATATTTACATTCTTTTGTTAATAAACGATTTGTTGTACGTTGTTCAGTTAATTGATTTAATGTTGTATCAAATTCATTTTCAAGTTTTGTATAAAGTTTTTGTAATTGATCATGATCATTTATTAATTGTTCATTTGTTTGTTGAAAATGTTGACATGAATTTATTATTATTAAACGATCATTTTCAATTTGTTCATTTAATTGACGTTGTTTAAGATTATCATTTTGTAAAGATTCAATACGTAATGTTGTTTGTTGTAAATCATTTTGTAAACGTGTTTTATCAGATTGTAAATCTTGTATATGATGATTAAGAGTTTCAATGGTTTCTTTTAATGAACGTTGTATTGATGTATGAACTTTATCAGATTTTAAAGCAAGTTCCTACAAAAAATGAAAGATAAACAAAAAAAAACAAAGACACATGTTTCTATAAGGATGAGTTTCTTAGTTGAGAATCGTCCTTTTTTTGTGTGAGAGAATAAATGAAACTTTGTCTCGAGCTCGAGTTCACAAAAAAACGTATACCTACAAGTCCGTAGATTGCATATAACATATCCTTACTTGATATCGTTTACATAAATATAATAAAAACTATTTCATAAAGCTCAAGGTTTTGATGTTACTGTTAGTTTGATATTTTTCAACAGCAAATTTTGTTTATCAACTAATAATTCAATTTCTTTTTGAATTAACATTACGTTCGCTTCAACTAAGCGAAGACTTTTTGATTCATTAAAACAATAAGAAATAACTATATATTGACTTTTTTCCGACACTAGCCAATAAATAGCTAAAATCTTGATCCTTTACTTAATCATGTACACAAAGGATGCGACATACCAGCCTTTGCAACGAGTCGCTCGGTTCAACGAAATATTTTGTCGAACCGGGCCATAAAAAAAGTGGTCTGTGACATACTCATGGAAAGAAAAGTTTGGGTCTGGACTAGAGCCCATCGAATCCAAGAATTTTTGGACCCGAACCCGATCGATTAAAATTTATTAGATCCGGACCGACTCAAAATTTTTAGACCCATGTCCAATCCAAGTCCGAATATAAAGTTTTATTTTCTGATCTAGGTTCACAAAAAAGTGGACTCGCAACTCCTTAATCAAGATTTTATGTATCGAGAAAAAAAAAATTCGCGATTTGACTACTGTAATAATTATTATTATATAAATTCTTACCAAACGTTGTTGTATATCAGCAATTTCATTATTTTTTCTAAACATACAAAAGAAAAGAGAATTGATAGAATAGTTTTTAATTTTTACAAACTTTTTTTCTTCATTATCACTTGTTTCTTGTGATATATCAATATTAAAAAATTTTTGTTGTAATTCTTCACGTAAATGAATTTCTTGTTTTAAATCATTTTTTAATTTTTCAATAAAATATTCATTATTTGTAAGTGTTTTTTTTAAATGATCTGTTTCATCTTGTTTTTTTTTTAATTTAATTTGTATATGTCGTGTTAAATCACATGCATCATTTAATTTTTTTGTTAATTCATCATATTGTTCTTCATTATGACGTTGTTTTAATAGAAAATAATCATTTTTTATTTGTCGATTATTTTCTTCTTCATTTAATAAACATTCATTTAATTGTTTAATTTGTTTTTTTAAATCTAAATTTTCTTTTTCTAATTGTTCATATTGAAGTTGTTTATCAATAAATTCTTTTTCAAGTTGATTAACATGTGCAATTTGTCGACTATAATATTCATTATTATGTTTTAATTCAAGATAATTATGTTCAAGTGTTTCATAATGTTTTAAATGTTTTTCATACATTTCACAACGTTTTTCAATTGTTAAATTTTCACGTGCTAATTGATCATATTTTAATTGTAGATTAATAATACGTTCATTTAATGCACATTCACGTTCTTTAACAATTGTTAAATGATCATGTTCAATCTAAATTTTTTTTTTTTTGTTAAATATTTCAAGTTTTACTATTTAAGAATAAATCTATGAATATCTAAATGCTTTTTTTTTCTCCTGTATTGACTTTTGTTGTGTTAGTTAGATGAGAAGATTGAACAAATCAAAGGATTTGAGATAGAAAATTTTTATGTTTTTATAACAATATTATATTTTGAAACAAGTATATCTCGATTAGACCTTAAAAAAGAAGAAGAAGAATCCTTTGGAGGTTGTGTACTACTACTAATATTCTCTACTTATGGATAAAATATGAGCTCAGAAGCTTGATATTCATATAAATTTTTTATATAAATTATTATTCAAATAGAGATGATGATAGTCATATACAAATTCATTGATACAGATAGTTCATTTGAAATAAAAATTAAAATAATTGAAAACTTATCTTAAAATTACTTACAGCATACTAAAATTAATAGTGGAAGAATTTTAATTTCTTATGAAAAACTTTCTCTCCTCTATATTGTCTAATAGTAAAAACAAAACAATACTCTACATTTGTATGATATTTGATCATTCGTCCACTTATATTATAATAATAAAATTTCTATAAGAACTATTTGGTATAGTATATGACGGTAATATTAGACGACATCTTGTCTTCGATATGTATCTTCTTTTCGTCTCATCTGATGTCTAGCCATCTATATATATATATATTAAGATATGCAAAAAAATAATACAGAAACACTTTCATCGAGTCTTCATTTTTCGTTTAGATGTTCAAAATAATCGATTTGATTATTCATACTTAATTGTATTCATTCAAAGAATCTATGATCTTGTTTACAACATGATACATTGTTTTGATCGATAAGATTTTGTTTGATTAACTCGAATAACCAAAAATCACATTAATTGAAGTAAAGACATATGATGAACTTGTTGCGATATTTCTTTTTTGTTCTATTACTATCATCATTTTTTTGTATACATTAATATATATTGAGGCCTCGGACATTAGCGGAGACAAGAACAAAAGAAGATACACATCAAAGATAATGTGTGATCTAAAATTCAACTAGATCTTATCGAAATTTTATTGTTATAATATTAGTTGAAAAATGACCAATATCGAGCATTGTTTTTACTATCAGTTCTTATGAGGAATTAAAATATTTCTGACAGCACTTTTAATATGCCCCGATATTGTATTAAGGTTACCTTCCTCTTTTTTTCCCATTTCTAGTTCTCGAAGAGGGTACAACGGATTCGCATTGAAATTTTCACTAGAGATAGAGCATCTAAAATAAGTAAACACATGTTCGAGGAAAAAAATTTTAAACAAGGTTTTCCATCGGACTTACTTACGATCCCCGTCAGATACTAAAATCGTCTAGTCTAAAGTACCTTCAAAAAAAAATTTCCAGTTAGATGGAAAATCTTGTTTTGAATTTTTTTTCCTCGAATACATATCTCCTTATTTTAGGTGCTCTATCTATGATGAAAAATCTCATGCGGATTATTTATATACTCTTCGGGAACTCGAAATAGAGGGGGGGGGGGGGGGGGAAGAAGAATATCCTTATTTTCTTGAATTATTCAAAGAATAAAAATGTTTAATATTCTGATTATGACTAAAATAAAAGATGCCTACTTGTAATTGACTAATTTGTTGCATTAATTCACCCATTCTATCTTGTAAACGTTTATTTTCTTGTTCAATATCTTGAAATTTTGCTGTTGTTTCCATTTGTTCACGTTGTTGTATAGTATTTAATGTTAATTTTAAATGTTTATTATTAGCTTCTAATTCTGAACGTATTTTTTCATATTCAATTTTATTATCTTGTATTTGATTTTGTAAACATAATTTTTCTTTAGTTAATTGATCATTTTTTATTTCTAAACAATTAAGATTATTTAAATATTCATTTATTTGTTCATTTAATAATTGTATATGTATAATTCGTTTTTCTTCATCAATACGTTTCATATGCATATCAATATCATAACGTTCTTTTAATGCTGTTAATTGATCATTTAATTGTTTATTATCAATATCATATTTTAATAAACGATTTTTAATTGTTTGTTGAATTTGAAATGATATTGATGATGAACGTGATTCATCAAAATCTTGACGTAATTTAACTTGATTTAATTCATTATTTAATGTATCAACTGTATGTGTTGTTGAATTTAAATCTAATTCAAGACGAACTTTATCTTCAAGTAAATTTGAAAGTCTTTCTCGTATCATATCACGTTCATGTGTTATTGTTTCAATATCATGTTGAAATTTTTTTATATCTATTTCACTTTGAAGCATTTCATTTATACGATATCGATATTCTGAATAAACATTAAAAAAAAAAAGAAAAATTTTGTTTTTTTTTATTCGAATGTATTTAAATATGATGAGAATTTCTATTATGTTATTTATGGGAATAAGTCAATGAGCAAAATAAATATATATTGCAAAATATAGTAAATAGATAATATAAAAAGACTTTCTTATTTTTCTACATAATAAAATTTAGTTAATAGGAGTTAGACGACAAGGTCAATTCAATTCTGACGCGTCAAATTCTCTTGAATAGAGTGCTACAATTACAAAAAAAATTCTGAGATGAACACCACTTCCAGAATTTGAGTATTTGCCAGAAGATAAAACAGAACTGTTGATGATAAGGTAATTAGTATCGGAATTTTTAAAGAAGGTAGCTAACAAAAAAAAGCTTATAACTTTTGAACGAAAAGTCGTAACGATCTGCGGTTTTCACTAATCAATAAAGGACAACGTCGGACACAAGCATGTGTGGAGGAGTGTTTTTCCAAAGTACTTTTCCGGACCAATTTTAGTAGGATGGGAGTCACTTCTTCATTCACACCCACACCCTATCTTATTTCGCATATCAAAGCATTTCTCTGACGAAGAATTATAATTTCAAATCTTACCTTCAATTTGTTGTTCAAGATGTGAACGAGCTTGAGAAAGAAGTTGATCTATAAAAAATATTCCAATATATTTTAATATAAGAAGTAAAGAATAAAATTCTTACTTTCATTTTGTAATTCTTCTAATCGATTTTTTAATGTGTCAAAATCATTGAAACGTTCTTTATATCTTTCTAGTTCTTGTTGATATTTTTCCATTTTAATTAATTTATCATTTAAAGTATCTATTTCATCACGATAAAGTCTTGTTAAACGTGCATTTTGATTTAATTCAATATTTTCATTTTTAATACGATTTAATTCTGTTTGTAATAATTCAAATTCTTCACGCATAGTTTCAATTGTATCCATTTTATCATCTCTAGATTAAACAAAAAAAAAAAAAAAAAAAATTTGAAATTCTTACAAAAAAAACCAACTTACAAATCTGATTTCATTTGACGCATTTTAGTTTTATATTCTGTTATTTCAATACCAGGATTTTTTGTTTCAAGATCATTTAAAAATGTATTTAATGATGTTTGACTTGGTGTTGTATGTAAATTAGTTCCACTATTACAATTACCTATATTTAATAAATTTGATGAACTTGATTGATATAATTCAAGTTTTTGTTTTAATGTTTGTTTATCTTGTTCTAATTCAAGTATTTCTTCAAAATAATGATCACGTTCATTAATTAAATTTATTAAATTAATAAATAAACATTTAAGATATTTATTATTATCTGTATTAAAATAATCATTAAAAAAATATTCTTGTGGTTGAAGTATTGTATTAATTTCATTTGTTAATTCTTCTATATGTGGCATAAGAGATTGTTGAATTGATTCATTTAATGTTGTTAAATGTTGAATATGAATATCTTTTCTATCACCACCTGATACTGAACATGCAAGTAAAAGTAATAAAATACGTTCAATTTCATCGAATGAATATTCTAAATAAAAATAAAATTATATATTAAATTCTAAAGATGAATTATTCATAAAAGTTAATGAATTAGAATTTTCATACAGTTATGTATATATAAATTAGAAATTTGAGATATTAGGAATGAGATCGTTTTCTGAAATAGATACGTTGACCTTTAGATCTCCATGAGTCGGCTTTAAATTTTACATGTAATTCACGGATTGAATCTGTTTGACAAAATTTTTGTCTTTCTACCTACAGTCACGCTCATTATTCATTCTTATTTCTTCGTTATCGAACGATAACGTACTGAAGATAATAATCATACTATGATGATTTACTTTTATTATAATGGAAAATGAAAATGAAATAAATCTTTATTAGCTAACAAATTTAATCATCTATATAATCACATCTATTGCTAATATTGAGCAATATTTTTTGCAAGTCCGATCTTCTTTATTGTAATCAACAAACATACACAAAAATCAAGTTTACTAGCTTTTGTTCAAAATATAAATTGATGATTAATTTCTTTATTTTATTGTCTCATTTATCATTTTTATTATTCTAGTCAAAGTTGTGTTTGTTATATTAATAATGTATATATGAACATTTATTTTTTCTTTTGTTATTTGTTGTTTTTTTTTAAACATATTTTAAATTCTTTAATATCTATATATAATATTCTATTTATAAACATTATAACAATATAATTTGTAATAATCCTCCCCCAATGGGTTAACGACTGTTCAACACGCAAGTCAAAAAAAAAATCATTCAACACGCGAAGAGACGAGCTGGATTCGATTACGTTGATAGATTAAAAAAACCGCATATCATCACCATCTCTATTCTGACGTCAGACAATTATATAATTCAATTGAGAAAGTTGATTTTGAACACGAAACATTTTCATTTCTCTAAGGAATACATTCCTATAGAAATAACATAAATGTAAAATTAAACGATTACAATAGTAGCCTTCTGACGTCATATTTAATAGCTTTTACATTATCGGATCCACTTATGCATTAATATATAAACGATTTCTTTTCTTTTTTTATTGCTTCCATTAGCTCAAGCTGTGTTTCTCAAATATTTTCAAAAATCGATTACATACTATGAACATTCGTAAATAATATTGATTACTATAAATAGAATCTAAAGTTCTTCGATCTCATAGAATAAACTAACTCATGAAATCTTATTTCCATGTACTCAATTTCATCAAGAATATATATATATATCATATTGATTATCAAAAACATGCAAAAAATTCGGTACATTTATCAAAATCAATTAAATAAATTAAGTTTTATAACAACAAATTTTCATATAGAATTTCCTGGGCTTTTTTTTTCTCTTCTACTTTAAAAACTAATGTCTTGTGAAAAAAAAATGTATCCAATGAAATATTCGAATCGTTGTTATTTAAACAAACATTTAAAGAACTTTTAAGATTTCAACATAATCAAACATTTTTGTTTTTTTTGTCGATCTTTGGTAATCATCATTGAAACCTTTTAAATATCGTATCGAATATTTTCTATTCGATTTTTTAGAAAAAGTCAACAAAAGAAAAAAAAAAGAATTCTCTCTTTTCTTTAACTAATAAAATAAAAGAATTATTTACAAAACCGACCTGCATACGGTTCATGAGCAATTACATAAATATTAGGTAATTCAGCCACAATTATATAGCGAAGCACATCCTTTACAAAAGCAAAAAAGCATAAAAAAAAAACATCAAGCCAAAAATACAAAAAAAAAAAGAAATAAATTTTACTTGAACAAATGATCGAATACTTCGTAAAATAAAATCTAAATTAACTAATCGACTACTTGTATCAGATGCTTCATTTGGTAAACGAGAATTTTGTAAACGAGGATCACTAGTTCATTTAAATGAAAAAAAAAATGAAAAATCTATTATTTTGTTCTCAAAATTTTCTTTTTTTTTTTTTTTTTTGCACTTACATTGAACGAATAATAGCATGAAAACATGTACTATTAATTAATTGTTCATATGATAATTTATTTTCTTTTTCAATAAAACTTTCTGCCCAAATAATTAATGGATGTTTTAAAAATTCATTTATATCACGTGTAACAACGGAAATTGTATTCATATTCAACAATAATACTCAAAATGTTCTATATCTTTATTGTGACCGACCGATCGGACAAACTTACAATAGCGCTACAATACATGTCGAAAATATCAATGAACGTAGCGAAATATTGATTGACCATAGAGAAAAAAAAAAAGAAACCAAATGAACCTATGAATACTAATAATGATCAATCTATTGTGTTCTTTTTCGTTCTTTCTTTTTCCTTTTTTCTTTCTTGCCGACAAGGTTTTATCTATTGTATAGAATGTATGTTATTCTTGATAAAAAATCGCACACGCAACCAACCATATGTGTACGCAAGATAATAACAACAATGATATTTATGAAAAATAGAAAGAAAAAAATAGGTGTAATTAGTACAAAATATCTCTCAACAACAATCTCTAATGGCAAATATAACGGCAAAAAATTATTTACCATGTGCATTAAGTAAGTTTGAAGGTTAGAAAATTATTTTATATAGACTGATAAGATAAAAATCAAATCGAGTACCATAATAAACTAAATGACAAAGATTCACAATCATTATTTTTTCTTTTTATGTACTTCTTTTTTTTTTTATGATTTCTCCAGCATCAAATGATATACAAAACAATACGGATACAAATATTCAAAATGATACAGCACGAGTTTATACAGTTTATCCAAGACGTTTTGCTGTATTAATTATTTTTTGTATATGTTCATTATCAAGTGGTTTTCAATGGATTCAATATGTTATTATACAAAATATAATTGTTCGATATTATAATGAAAGTTTACCTGGA